>MIEF01008183.1:0-298923 GCA_001870725.1 Taenia solium | reverse complement strand
ACACACACACACACACACATACACACACACATACGCACACACGCATTTCAAGCTACGCACAAGCCTCACATACCACCCTGGTCATTGCTACGTTGACGCATTCAGGTGTACAAGTGAGTGGGCTGTTCGTCACTCATTCCATCATGACTCGCTATGGCATCTCAGGGGAGAGGATGGCTATGCCAGTGTAGGCACTCCACCCACCTGATTCACTGCCACCGGTGGGGGGAAGCTGGTCGCAGCAATGAGTGGCATGAGAGTTTAACTACGGGCTACCCTCATGCAGTGCACGCATGGCGCGGTTCTGCTGCGAGTCGGGAAGAGCGATGCGTTGCCTCGCCTCCGCTGGATGGAGGTGGTTTCAAGCTCGATCGGTTGTTCATCAAATCATCTCACTTTGCCCCTTCGTTAGGTGACGGGCACTCCCCACTTACGTGTCCAAGTTGCTGTTCACTGAGCACCAACCTGCTTTCATGCGAGTTTGGATGTCGTTGCCTCTTCCTCAACATCCACCATCAAATGGTTCCTACCTCGTTTGTGCAGGATTGAGATGACTCGCCTTCCACGCACTGCTGATGCATAGCACAAGTGCCTACGGGGCACAAATATGCGCATGAGGCGGGAGTGGTTTCCATTGCCCACCTCTCATGGCAATGCAGAGGAGGGTATTTTGGAGAGGATGGAGGTGTCACACGTCGGATGGTGGTGGATGATTCTGTTGCAGCACCCGAAGTGGGGATTCGATGTCAGGAGGAGTGATCGTGGGGGGGTGGGGAGGGGGAGTGGCGAGAGGAGAGTTGCTGAGACGCGTGTGTTTGGTATGAGGTGTCGCTTGATTGAAGGGAGTTGTGTCATTTGGTGTTTTCCTGACGTGGGAGAGCCACAGCATTTGGGGCGTCAGTGTGGTCAGTGCAGTAGGCAAAGTGATGTGGCAGCAGGCACATGACCGATTGACTGACTGGCTAACTGGCTGACTGACTGACTGACTGACTGAATGAATTAATGAATGAATGAATGAATGAATGAATGAATGAATGAATGAATGAATGAATGAATGAATGAATGAATGAATGAATGAATGAATGAATGAATGAATGAATGAATGAATGAATGAATGAATGAATGAATGAATGAATGAATGAATGAATGAATGAATGAATGAATGAATGAATGAATGAATGAATGAATGAATGAATGAATGAATGAATGAATGAATGAATGAATGAATGAATGAATGAATGAATGAATGAATGAATGAATGAATGAATGAATGAATGAATGAATGAATGAATGAATGAATGAATGAATGAATGAATGAATGAATGAATGAATGAATGAATGAATGAATGAATGAATGAATGAATGAATGAATGAATGAATGAATGAATGAATGAATGAATGAATGAATGAATGAATGAATGAATGAATGAATGAATGAATGAATGAATGAATGAATGAATGAATGAATGAATGAATGAATGAATGAATGAATGAATGAATGAATGAATGAATGAATGAATGAATGAATGAATGAATGAATGAATGAATGAATGAATGAATGAATGAATGAATGAATGAATGAATGAATGAATGAATGAATGAATGAATGAATGAATGAATGAATGAATGAATGAATGAATGACTAGCCTGTTGACTTGAGGAGCTTGTGTCACGGGTTTAGATGTCAGTTATTTTGTCTCCTATCATTGGCAGTGTGTGCTGTATTTGACCTTCACTTGAAGGACCAGTAGTTCGATTTGTGGTTGGAATGGTGTAGTCACAGGGTAGAACCAGTGGCTCTGTGGTGCTTTCTTTCAGCCTTTTTGAGTGGGCTGAGGAGTGTCAATGGTCACAGGTTTTGTGGTGTTTTGGTTGTCAAGCTGTCACACACTTTCTGGTGGAAGAAATGGGAGTGCAGGAAGTTGCAGAATGAGAGGTTAAATTTCAGATCAAGTGATTTGCGCGCCTAGTGAGGAGCGATAGGAGGGAGAAACTCCTCGAAGTTATTTAAGATCATCCTCAAATCTACCTAGGAGCTGCATCCATCAGCTTTTCTATCCCACAAATCTGTGGTTAGTATATGCTAGTACACTCCTTGCGGTGGGTAAGTCACTTTGGTAACGGACACATTCGCTGCTGACTTGACAACTTAATTTTACCCATTCCCCAGCTGTCAATTTCCAAGTGAGCACAGAGTTTAATGGTAAGTAAATGGAGCTCACTGAATGTGTTATTTGTATAAGTTAAACATATGGTAAATTGATGTGTTTCCATAGCTTACGCCATCTATGAAATGAGATAGCCGCAAATTTAGCTCCAACCGAACAAGGATGAGGCCAACGTTGAAGTCGTCTTCACCGCTCTAATTGTGCACATCCGTAGTTTACTTGGAGCACACGCACGGGCCTACCGTTTTTATTTGTGCCTGTGCATGTGATTTTGCTTTACATGAGAAATCTTCTTGTTTGTTTTTGGTTCCCTGTGCGCGAGAATGTGAACTGCCTGGCCAAGGCATGCATGAGTTTGTGGGTAGCGATTGAGTAGCTCAAAAATTCGCTCAAAGGGGAAACGGAGAAAGTGATGCGTTAACCGGTGTTACGCTGCATCAAATCACGGCACATGTTCATTACTCGACTACTCACTGGTAGACTGGGGTATGTATGTAGTCATAAGGACCAACGAATTGTCCCTAGAACTCGCATGCCTCCACTTTTTAATTTTTTTTAGGCTATCGATAAAGGCATCTTTCAGAATCAACCTAAATATCACCTTTCCAAGTAGTGCACTGTTCCATTTTCTTCCTAATCCAAAGTGACTTCACTCTATTACCGGGCCAATTAGTTTTCCAAATCGTGATTTATACGCCTCAAGTCTGTAAAAATCCCCAGCAGCCCTTCCTGTTCATTTTTAAACCCTTTTTTTCTGAAGGAAAGGGACTCATGAAGCTTGATTTACAACATTGTAAAAGTGAATACATTACCACCTCTGACCACATACGTCAGGCGATGACATAAATCAACAGTGAACAGCTTGGTTACTTAAGCAACCGTAGCGCCGTCGAATGCGTGGGTGTGTGCTACAGTTATGCCTTCTTGCCGATTTGTTGTCAGAGCAAACACTGGCTCTGGGAAGTGTCAGTTGGGAGAATAAAAACCATGCTCCCACTGTTTTAAGTGTGATTGAAGGCTGTGGATTTGGAGCGACGGCTTTAAATGCTCGCAGAATCAATGCAATTCAAACACACTCAGGCAGAGACTCACATTCACAGCACACGCAAACATGCAAAGCAGCCGTTTTCATTAAAGCAGCAGAGTGCGCGATTTAGTTTATGGCATAAAAATTTTCTTTTTTAGCATCTCGTTTTTCTTTTCAATTACTCTGTATCCTTAAAAAATTCACCTGGTCAGAACATGTACATCTGTACTAGACTGTTTGCTTGCTTTCAGTGGTGAGAGTTAAAATTTTCTGCATGTCAATTTAAGCTCTGAGGTGTTTCCCTTATAGCGCCGACTTCACTAAGATAGCTGATGAGGTGGGTTGACACTGGGGACGACGCTCATTTGAGAAGAGGGCCAATGTAATGCGCCAGTTGTTTGCTTAACTCTCGATTTTGCTAAAGGGTCCACTTAGGTTCTCCACCATTGTGCCCTCTACCGGCAGCCTGGCCTTCAAGCCATGCCAGTATCCCTTAGCCCTCCTCACGTCAGAAATGCACATTCTGCTGTAAATTGCCTTTAAATGAGTTTTGGGCAGCTACAGTTGATCAAATCCTTGATGGCCAAAGCAAAAGCTTCAAAAAGCTGGTTAAACGAGGGCTGATTGTAAATCTTCTCCCAACTGCAAAGTACACCAATTTGTCCTCCAAGCTGACATAAAGTGCTCGTTGAAGGAACTGATTCCATTTTTGACCCCTTGAGAAGCTGAACACCCTTAGCTCCTAATTTCACCTTAAACTTTTCTTGGACTACATGCTATGCGCTGATCCATAAAGAAGGAAAACAAAGAGAAGATACCACCACTTTAAACCAATGAGATTCTTCCAAGGAAAGTGCACGGTAAACAGTTATTTACCACCCTTTGAAAGTCCTTTAAAAACTTATGCTTAATTGTGAAACCATATAACTTCATCTTTTGCACAAATCAAGGATTCGATTTAACAAGAAGCAAAAAAGAGGGTTCACGCTTTTAATCATTTCCAACTCGCAATGAGCAAGGTGCTCTTATCCTTGGAAGCTCATCTATTAATTATAAAGAATTGTTACTAATGCCTTTTGATGGTGATTTTAATCGACTGTGGGAGTGAGGACTGAATTGCCGAGGTTGAATGTTGCGAACTCTTCTGCAGTGTTAGCGGGTTGCAGCTAGTGATGAAGTGGAGCATGAATTTGTTCAAAAGTTAATATGCTTTGAGCAGATTGGTGTGGACGTGACGATAAATACAGACTTGAGAAGCTATAAATTACCTTTCTTAGGAAAGTACAGAAGGCCTAGACGGTCCAACACACATGAGGCACGAAGTAAGGATCGAGGGGTAGGAATGGCACGGCAGATAATCGAGGCAAGTGTCAACACGTTTAAGCATCAAAGACGATTTATGCAGTGCTGCGTTAATTGTCTGCAAAAGAACAATGCGGTGTTGGGTTGCAAAACTTCATTCCACGATATAGTAAAGGTTGGCAATGGACTAGCCAGGGCCTCTCGTGGGTCCTGTTGCTAAGCCAAAAGTTTTCGAATGCTGTTTAGCTCAGTGGCTTGTAGTTTCAAAAAACCGGCAGTTGTTTCGGTCCCTCTTAATGCTGGAATGCTCTTAAAGTTAGTCCTACTTCTTCACTGAAGACAGTGCAAGCGTTATTAAAAAACTAATAGCCATCAATGAGGAAACACCCCAATTGTTTGAATAACTTTCGGTTGTAGTGACAGGCCACTTAGGTCCCCTGCTATTACACCTCCTCCGAGTGGGCTGGCCTCTGGGGCATGCCTAAAGCACCTGGCCCCTCTGTACGTCAACGATACATATAATGTCAAAGTGTTTTGCCATATTTCGTCTTCTGAGAAGACTCGAGGCGATAAAATACCATTAATTCGTTGCTTGAAAAATCTATGATTCATCAGAAACTCATCTGACAAAACTCTTAGAGAAGCTCGCATATTTGTTTGTATGTGAAGAAGTTTTAAATCTCTAGTTGTAATCTCTTCTGTGTGCACATGTCTATCTTTGCGTGCATCCTGTGTACGTGGTCAGCGTGGTGTAAACAGTGGGTAAGGCGGAGTGATTGTTTACTTTCGGACGAGGGATGCGCGCCTCCATGTATGATTGGATCCTGCTATTTATACAATCCATAAACGTTGTAGCGCTATTCAGTTTGTAATTTCGGACCTTTCGCCTTATTTTGTTTTTTTCGCAGCCAGGTAAATGCGTTTATTTTCATAAGTCTACAAATTGCTCAATCTTAAGAACTGTGGAGAGTTAGCTGGTAGTGTCCCATCAAATGCATTTGAATTGCTCAACAGCGGATGTTCATTTAACTCTGTTTTGGCAGCGAGGTCACTTAGGTGCTCTGGGCCATGTCAGTTGGCCAAACCTTACTGTTTGTCGACGGACACATATGTTGCCTAAGTATAAGTCTTTCTTCGTCTTTCAAAGGTCTCAAAGAGCTGGAACGTAGTATGACCTATTTTGTCTCATCTATATGCGTTATCGGTAATAAATAAATCAGCTCCTAAGCATAAAATTTACACTCAGTTACATTGCCACTTACCTAATTGAAATGACCTCTTCTCTGTCGCTGAGTTATAAAACTTTAAGTGAGAGACTGATAACTCCAGAAGTATAGTTTGACTAAAATAATATTCAGGCTAAACTTATTTGTCGACATTCTCTGTTTTGCTCTACTGTAGACTCGGTGGTATTTTCAAAGTGCCGGGGTTGTGCGGTTTGGGAGCTGTTAGTGTGTACATAAGTAGCATTTTCTCCTGATGGTTGATCTCGATGTAGTGATATATGAAATCCCTGAAGCGTATGTTCCGTTCACTAAAGTAGATCCTATTATTATCCGTGGCAGTGGTGACATAACAATGTAGGCGTCATTTTGTCTTATTCCCTTAGCTTTGGTATGAATAATACATTTAGCAATGAATTTCCCCCCGAATTGCACGGGAAGGTAGCCCCAGAAGAATTCCAGGAAACCATTTTGAAAGTTAACAACCAACTCAGGCGCTCCATGTCCATTAATCTAAAATGGCTTTTGTGTGGTTTCATTTGCTGTTTTTGCACCCTTGGATGTTCCATGTGGCCAGCGATTTGTGTGAATCGAAAGGTAAAGAGAAACATTGAGAAGACACTTGAACTCGAAAATGCCCGTCTCTATTGCCAGCTTGGACTTAATTGGAGTCTGGCTAAGCAAAGATCTTCAGAACCGGTCGTTTTAATGGAATATGTAAGCTTCACTTCCCTTTGAAATTTCCTTACTAAAGCTTGATTAATTTTATCACATAGTATTTGCGCAGACTTATTTGATTTGAACGCGTTGGCTTCTACTTTTCCGTGGTTCAGTATTGCAAAGCCTCTATCGACACAGATATAAATTATTTGGATTCTGTTGTTTTGCTTCGATCTTAACGTGATTATTTGTTTTTTTTGGGCTAAAAACACTCCCCAAATCATTCATATTTGCTGCCTTTCGCTAACCTTTGAGTGCACTTCAAGTGCCGCGAAATGGGGTGGTTGCACACTGCGCAATTTAGGAATGAACTAATCACCTATTCTCTTCCTTGCACAGGTACTCCGGCTCGACTTCATTCCCAAGTGTTCCGTTTACCAGCCGGATTAAGGAATATGCTCTCTGTATACTCCTATATCTACTTTTGCCTCGGCAGCCTTGTACAAAGTTATCTTTGTCCCTTCACCCCCGCCCCGGTCCCCATCTCTCCTCCTGTCTTTCGCTGCTTTTCTCCTTCGTTTCGTCCTTTTCTGTCTCCTTTAAATGTTGTCACTATTGATATTGATGTTGGATTATGGCCACCTACCCACTTACCCAAGCTGGTATTACTCGTTTTATCCCTTCTCTATTCAATTAAACTCTTCATTTTTCTTGTATCAACGTCTACTGTCTCGTGATCCGGGATGCAGCGGCTGTGGTGGTGCCTCTCGTTTTTTTTGGGAAGAGGAGAGAAAGGATACTTGTGCCTGCGTTTCGCACGTGCTGCCCCGTGGGGTTTTATGCGAAAATGTACATGCACCCACTAACAAAGATCGGGCAGACGCGTAAATCAGGATCATTCTTTTTGTTTTGTTTTGGGATGCTTGTGTGCCTTGATGACCGTTTTATTTCAAAATTGGAATCAATATCTTGAAATAACCTTGGTTGCTATTAGGCGCCCACACCAGATATGCAAAGGAGCAGATGCATGCACACTACTGCTTCTGGATGCCGGCGGCAGTAGGACTGAGTTGCAAGCACCTGTAGATTGCACTTTTCGGGGTGATAGAATTGATGGGGAGATGAAGTTGCGCATGTGTTGTAGGAAATGTGCGTTCGTTTCACGTCAGTCACATATAACTTTGTACTCTTAACGCAAAGACACGTTGCTTCATATTCACTCCACATCATCAACTGGTTTTTATCTTGCACCAGAAACCAAATCAGAGCCTGCTGATTGTTCTACATGAGGTGCTTTCATTTCATCATAGGAATCACAATTGCCTCAAAGAAGGATTGTTATCATGCCAGAACCTTCATTGTTTTTACATTCTAAGATGATGGTAACGACTCTACGAAGGTAAATCGAACGGTTGCGCCTTCTACCATAAAGCCGATTTGCGCAAGCAATAATAGAAGCGAAGACAAAGTGCCTGGGGGACGCCAAGGTTCAAAACTTCTCTCGAATCAGGCTTCGCGCTTTGTGTTTAACCATCACCCAGCTATTCGCGTCTTGCAGAGTGGCGGTACACGTGCTTAGCGATGACTGCCTAGTCTCGTGGCCTCTTCAAATGCTTCGTAAGATTGAGGTTATCGGAGAGTAAAAAATGCAAGGACATTTTGAGGCTTTAGCCTCCCACCTCTGCAGCGCCTTTTCAATTCACTACGGCACAATTGCTCAACACTGCACGCTTTGTGACACATTTCATGGAGGTAAAATAAAACGAGTCATTCATTGCGCTACCGTGTGTGCATCAACTGGCATCTAATGCATCCTAGGTGGTGATTTTGCCGGTATGCGACCCGTAGGGAGAAGGGATTGGCGCCAGGAAACTAGTTCGGACGGATTCAATAGGTGTTTACTAGGGTCAATGAGGTGAGGAGTGAGAAAAATGGCGTCTAAAACCTGTGGGGCTTGAAGAACAGGTGCCTTTCTGTTACAAAACCTTCCTCCCCGTCCTTTGGGCGTCGTCCACGGCGCTCCTCACAGGGCCATCATGCGTTGGCCACCGCAACTAAGTCGGTGCTATATAAATCCCGCCCAGGAACCAGAAAAGAAGTCCAATGATTGATTTTCTCCCAAGTTGAGAAGATATTTTATTAAAAAGTCAGTGCCCCCCTTTGCCGATTCAGGTAGGTTCACAGCTTTATCCTCATTGTGAATTATGTTGGGGGAATTTTACAGGATAGCGCCTTATAGCTAGCATTCCCCATCACTTCCTCAGTGCTGATTTGTTTTATTTCATTGGCGTCCAGTCGTCAATTTGAATCCTATTGAGATGTGCAGGAAGCAGGTGAATAGTAACTTTTCGCGGAATTCCTGGAAATATCGTAGACAATTTCGTGTGACTCTATATGCCTATCGTTTTTTTGTGGAACACGAGAAGAGAGTGTGGAGATGGCTTGTGTGTTCACGCATCCACAGCACATTCTTCCCCTCGTGACGCTCAAGTCTACTATCTAGCCGATGGAATCGACCATGCCACCCATTTAAATTGGATTCTCTTGTCGCTGCCACCGACAAAGCGCTTGAGGTCTCCTTTAAAACGTTGAAAGGTACGTAAATCCGACTGGAAGTGTAGTGCGCTAATTATTTGTTTAACTCGAGGTTTCAGCAAGGGGCGCTTAGGTTCTCCGCCTGCAATACATTTTCTGTTCTATGCTTGTGTACCCCTTCGTCTTCAGAGAAGTCTCGAGGGGCTACGCTGGTGGCAACGGACAGCAAACCCTGTCTTAGGACATCCACTCTAATTTTTACTGTTAGGTGATAAAGATTAGTGGGGCGGAGGAAGTGCGTATGCTGTGGATGATAGAACATGTGACGAACTCTTACAGAAGGGCTAAGAATTACGTCTACCTCCGGTAAATACTTCGGTGTCGAGGTCTGTAGGAGATCCATCAACAATGGAGCTATCTACGGCACTTAAATAAAGATGTCAATTAAATGAACGCGCGCTGCCTTCTTCACTTCTCTACCGACTGGATGATAGGCCGTTGGACAAATATCGCTGAACAGCATTAGGGTGAGAATAGAGTGGTAAGGAGGAACAGGTGCAAAACTATTTCCACGGAATGACGTTAAACCTCGACCTTTGTTATATTACTCCACTTTCAGGCTGGTGTTTTTACCTCTAACAATGGATACTCGGAATGGCCATGGGGTCGGAACTCCAGATGAAGGAGAATCGCCATGAGGGTCAGTAACGTTGCAGTCGAGTATCTAATCAGTTGTAGACAAATTCTATGGCTTAAAAGGCTGGCTAGTAGGTATTTCACCTACAGCACCGACTATGCTGCGATGGCTGATGCGGGGAGATGACATCGAGGGCAACGCTCACTTGAAAAGAGGGACAATGTAACGCCTTAGTTGTTTGCTTAACCCTCGGTTTTGCTGAAGGAGCCACCTAGATGCTCCGAATGGGCTGGCCTCTTGCCATGGCAGGAGCCTCGAGATCTACAATGTGTCGGATGCATACATTCTATCTGAGAACTATGCCTTCTCTTAACTTTGGGGATGTCTCGCAGCGCCGCGTAGAATCCCCTCAAATTATCCCCTTTTCACCTTTTTACTAAGCCGTTATAAAGTGCAAAAATCTGGCTGGTATAAGTACCCTACTAACAGAAATATCATGGCCTGACCGCCATGGCTCAGAGGCAATGGTTAGGACCTCGTATTGTTAAACCTTTTACTAAAACAAATTTTCTATCATTAGAATCATTCGTACAATTCTTTTGTGAGGATTAAGTAAGGAGTTTGCTAACCATTTCCTTAAACGAATAGTGGGGGCAAACAGATTTTAGGTGTGTTGTGGATTTAAGAATGCAAAAACACCACCAGATGGTAATCGTTTTACACTACCAGGGGGTCTCAAAGAAGATCTACGAACCCTGAAATGATAAGTCCACAGTCATCATATTTTATGTTTTCCACAATCAGAATTGTGCTTTTCTCAAACCGGTACAAATCACATCAAAAGATCCAAAAAAATTAGGTGCTACCAATTGGGACCACTAGTCATGGTTGATCGGTTCGGTACCCACAGGAATTTGGTGTTTTCTCGACCGACAGGACTGGATAAGAGAGAACTGCAAAAGGCTTATTTAGCATTTCTTCAGCACGTCAGCTTCCGATCCAGGATTCAGGTTTACCACACTTACACCACTTTTCCCACAACTGCTGACACATGAGCCCTGTGAGAAAGAGAAATCTTGGGTGGTTTTATCATCGCACTCAAACGTTCCACGAAGGGTAAGAATTGATGCATGGTGAAGTTTTCAAATGCATCATCTTGACTGAGAGTTCTTTAAATACATTTTTGGTTTAGGATATCATCTCCTTCTTCCCACTCCAAATAGTCGAGTAATTTACTTCTTTGGTCCACAATGATACACGACCCATATTATTGTAAAGACTAAATAGTAGAAAACGCGAACTTTTCATTCATCGCGGTTTGTACCTTTCGGCCATTCTCATCGTTCATAGGGAGTATTCCGCACCGGTATAATTCATTACATCTTTTATGAATTTTAACATGTGAAAGCAGGTTAAAAATGGAATAAACATCACGAATTTCCAATGGAGGATTTTACGAACATCTAAAGCATTAAGTAGATTCGAGCAATGTGATCCTGTTCTGCAAATGAATATGACGAAAACTTACCATACTTGCGTAAATTCTGTACAAGTCATTTTTAAAATCGGTATTTGTTGTTTTGCCATTCAATATGCTTCCCGTGGGATTTAAAGAACAGTGAGTCAATAATACGTTCTACTCGTATAGGTACTCAAGGTCACCTGCTTACCATTGGTCCAGACGTCATTACAGGTTCTAACTGGTTATTTGTCCACATGGGTGGCGAGACCTTGAGCTTCTAATGTCATACCTCGATATCCATAGAGGGGGTTTTTTGTAGACACCGTTACATGTTCCTCCTTGATCTATTTTAATACTTTCAATGGATCCCAAAGTGAGTCTGCTCCATTCATCATTTGCAGATCAAACATTTGTGCTCAGTGCTAAACAATGAGTCCCTCCCTCCACTCGATCCCGAGGTTTGGTGATTTCTTTGACTAAATGGGTAAAATAGTATTTGAATACCCTTCGAGAGGCAGTTAACCTTATAAGAAAATTGGATTTTTGCAGTTTTGGAGAGGCTTCACATGAGTTGGCAGAATTTGCATCAGATGTTGTTGGTGGACTTCTGGCCTCTCATAAAGTGTGTTGCCCACATTACACTAATCGACTGCTTTTTTGAGAAATTAACGAGATTTTGCAAGGAAATTCAAAATTCAGATGTTTTGAAGACCATTTCAGCACTTCAATGCGTAAGCTATTAAACGTGGACCTTATTTTCAGGCCATTTTAAATGAAAATTTACTCAAAGCTTTCAAAGAATCGGACCTTCCCCCCCAGTTCCTTGGAATATGTAAAACCCCTTTATTTGAAATATTGCCTAGTTCTCGTCAAGCTTGGCCATTTAGCATCATCGGCTGATCAAATAGACCTTCGTCTAGCATTTCAAGTCTGGAAATTCGTTTCCCAGTAAGTTCACGTATTCATACACTGGTCTCTAGACTTCTTACCTCATTTCACGTCCAGATAAAAGAGATATTCCTCGAGGATTTTCACACATGCACCGAATCACCACTGTCTGATGAGTTTATCCTCTCCATGCTGCTCGCAAACAAGCGTCTCTTTAGCGAGTGCATAGTTGATACGGAGGTACTTTGATCAGTTATGTGATTTTTTACCCTATAAGAAGTGTTTGTCAACACAGAATGTTGAGCCGATTTGGCGTAGCAAGCTAAAACTCATCGCTTTCATATGCCGTCTAATGGTCGGATGTGTTCAACATTTCCAATCGATACTATTTCTAACCACTGAAAAGTGCCAACGCCGGAGAGTGATGGACTTCATTTCCTGGACTCTCGAGTGAGACTTGATAGAGCGTCTTGTCATTCCCTTGGTTATTTCTTAGAGTGCAGTACGCGGGTGGGTTATTCGCGGCAGGCACGGGACTGGAGCTGAACTTTCTTAAGGAGGTTTCAACATCTCTCTTTGTGGCTGCAGAGGTGGCACTCTTATGTGTCAGTCAGGTCGAACCGAAGCCGGGTCGCAGTATCTCCGCTGCTGTGAATGCGATTGTTCTTGCTAGTACGCAAATCCACCTTCACTTTAATGATGCGCTTCTGGAGCAACGTTTGAGGGTTGGGTAGGGAATGCATTCGACCACTTTTCCTGATACACGAGTTTAAAAATGTGCCTCTGAAGTGGTGGTCATGGTGTTCGATCACAGTAGCCACTTCATGATCTATTTTTCTATTGCTGCTTTTTTGGCCTTTCGATGGGGTGATGATTGTCATTATTCATTCTTTTAATTCGTCTTAAACATTTATCCATCCACTAGATTTAACACCCCTTGTCAACTGCCGAATTTTCGCCAGCATCTTGGTGAACCTTTCCAAGCGTAGAGGTATGGAGTCATTCCAGCACTATCAAAGCTCTTACCTGCTTTTTTTATCCTGCCCCAATGACACACTCGTGTTGTACGAAACCAGATTCACGCGCCTTCAACATGTGGTTCTCCGACGAATTCAACGCCTATGCCGAGTTCTTCACCAATCTGGAAGCTGCTTTTGCGTTGTGGAAACCCCATGAGTCCACTCCAAATCCCTCAGACTTCCACATTCCCCGCTTCTTGAATCTCAATATTGGTTTGTCCCCGGTGCTCTTTTGGGCTTAGTTTATTTTATCTCCCAACTCTAAAGCGATAAGTGGCTTCCACGTAGACCACAAACAACTCTCCTCCGCGGTGGAGCAATTTCTCACAGCGATCACAATAGAAATTTGCAGGTCGGTGCATCATCTACCGAATGAGGTATTCCCCCACTTGGTAGGTTATTTCTTGTTCGGTTCACTATCGCTAATAGTGGTGGATGATCGGGGAGTGTCTGAATTGGTGTACACTTTGTTTAAACTTGAAAGCATCCTCTTGGATATGCTAGTCATTATCGAGGTCTAATTATTTCTGAGCATGTGAACAAAGCCCTTGGAGTCCCGCCGATTGTAGATTCCAGCAACAGGAATTAATCCTTCTAGGGACTACTTTCTGCGGCTTTCAAAAGAGTTTTTGGGTGATAGTTCCTAATGCACTGCATTGATCTGCTGTTTCCTTTGCAGGAGTCTGCTCTTTTGGAAACAACACTCCATGCCTCACCAGTCATTTCAATTGTCGCTCAAGATATCTGGTGCTTCGTCGTTAGGTAACCTGCCATGGCCGTTTTGTGCTCGCTTAAAAAACTTTCTACTTAAATTTATTTAGTAAAAAGTATAGCATGTTTACTGAACAGCACTTCCGAAGAAATGTTTCCCTATGATGGTAACCTTCACGTAAACCCTCATTCATTCCGAGTTTCCTCGGTCGGAAATTCTGGGGGATCCGGAGTCTTGCAGCAGCACTTTTTTACGACGCTGTTTCACAAGAACTGGGGTTTTGATATTCCACTGATACCGAATTCTACATCAGTTGGTTCCATGATTGGCAGAAGAAACGAATGAACTTGACAGCGAATGAATAAGCTGCATGATATTTGGTTGTATCGGCTCTTAGCCTTCTCCTTAGACGAAATCATGCTACCGTTGTAAAGGTATCGATGGTAGCTTTTGTTCGAAGTCGGCTCAGGCTGTACATTTGGTCGGACAGAGTCGAAGGACTGTTAACTGGTAGGAGCGATGGTCTTACTTCTTTCAATGTATATTGTGTCACCTCTGATATTGTGGCAAACTAATTGAGCGACCAAATGTTTCAGGTTTGAATGCTCTAGATTAACATATCCAATATCAGAGTCCTGGGAGGAAATACATTACAAATCAGATATTTTATTGCGTTACATAAATCATCGT
The DNA here is from genome assembly GCA_001870725.1 of Taenia solium. Lineage (NCBI taxonomy): Eukaryota > Metazoa > Platyhelminthes > Cestoda > Cyclophyllidea > Taeniidae > Taenia > Taenia solium. Next base: position 284,600 of record MIEF01008183.1, on the reverse strand, counting down.
CAAGTTTTGTTTTCTAAATTAGGTTAATTTTTTATTAAATGTGTAAATTCTGCGTGACAAGCAGCCTCATGTGAGAAAGTCGGGTCGTTATATGTATGCAACGTCGGTAGTGAATGTGTTAATGCACACGAATTAGTATTCAATTGATGGCTATGCACTTTGAGGCTACTGTCTCAATGGTTTAGGATTTCTTCCAAATGGATCATTTATAGTGAAAGCCAAAATTGTCTGTCATCATAGTAATTCTAATGCATACGTGGTATTAACTTTCCGTTTTGAATTGTTCCAATCGTCAGGGTTTTAAAAATGTGATCCAACAGTGTTAATGAGTACGGACCAGGCAAGGATCCTTTTATTGAAAAGGAAAATTATTACGCAAACTTTCTCACAAATTTTCTCTGCTAAATCGTGGGATTAGTGATATTAATTGCCGTATTGGTAGGATATCTTCATTCAGTTTTAAATTTTGTACTCAACCTAAGGATTTGTGCATTGATGGTTAACGTTCAAGAACTGTTTTTAAAGGGAGTTACTTAATAGCATAAGGCTTTTTGGGCAATTTTAGTCCTCCTAATAATCGCCTTTACGACGTGTAATCCTATCTCGACTAAGAAAAAATCGACGCCTACTTGCCGTTGTTCCTGTCTCACTTTTAATCCGCAAATAGCCCTTCTGTTTCAGACGTTATTGTCTAATTTCAACGCTAAGACTGCCAATTTTCACCTCAAGAGATATCATAAGGAAAGTAAGGAGGCTGAAGCAGTACTTCCTTCCTAAAGTGCAGATATCACAGGTAAATCTCGGAGCGATATGAGCTGCTGCGTCACGACGTTGTAAAAGTAGTACATTCTGGCAAAATATGCTTTGCTTATGCCTCTTTAAATTATGTTATCTTGGGTGGATAGATTTGGCCTTTATCATGAATTGCATGGTGCACAATTGCCATTGCAAACCTCCACACACCAACAAGGCACAGCTTTCTGAAGACGGGGTGTAAAATGTGTCGGAATAACTGAGGGACCTGATGTAGTTTTGTTCACTTAACAGTGACAGAAAATCCCACCAATTTTTGCTACGATGTCAGAGTTTAGGGTGGCGGTAAAGGTTATCTTGTACGAAATGATCGAATGCATTCCCTGGGTCTCCTTCCCACACATTATAGCAGATCGTTGCAACGAGTTGTGCAAAAACTCCACAAACTTCTTCATATCCATGCTTCTCTGTTTAACGTTGGTTTGTATTTCGCTTTGGTCAGATTTTAACTTCCTTATTTTATTGCAATTTGATGCTTCGATTTAAAAATTAACGTATAAGACATTTGAAAATCATAGTTAAGATTAAGGGTTGGTGAGACAAGGTTGGTTGAAACAGCACATGGAATCAAGTGGAGCTAAAATCTACGCACGCGTGAGCACCGTTTTGTTTTCTTCAGTAGCGAATTGTAAATTTTTTTGTGGCAATATACCGATTGTTTGGTTCCATTTGCCTAGACACAGGTCCTGTGACCTTAACACTGGCCTGCTCTAAACAGAAAGGCACCATGCAGTAATAAAGACGCTTATCACGATAGATCTGCTCAAGCTATTTAACTTTGTACTTTCTGACTGTTTTTCATTGTTTCCTTTTTTCGAATTGACGAGAACGCTTAGCAGAATTCCGCAATTCCTTAACGGAGATAGCGCCTCTCAGATGTGTGTTGTGGGAAGCGGACATTTCACAGACTATGGCTTAAGACTTATTGTTTTGTTCTGTGATTATATCTGGTAAATACATGTTGTGAGTTCAATGTGCCCTCTCGGTAGTAAAGTTATTCTTAATATTCTTTCCTCCTGTCGTACTCATCTAATGTGTTACGATTTCAGGATGTCCGTATTTCATTGTGAAGTTTTTCTGGTATGTATCTTTGGCATTTAGGCCGTGTGACTGCAGCATTCCCATAAAATCCACCCTTTGACGGCTGATCATCCTGATAATGTTTAATTTCGTAAATAGCATTTTACAGAATAAGCCTTTACTGACTTCTTCCCCGGAGAAAAAAGCCTGAATGGAGGGATTGTTCCATTTATACCTATGATTTGAGATTTTTCTCAAGTTTACTTTTTTACGGGTCGGATGAGTTCCTCTCCTCTAGCGTTTCCAAGTCGTACAAGATTGGATGCCAGAAAACCATGCTTTAGTGGGAGAGAGCAATTGTGAATGCTTAGTCAATCTTGTAGCATTGTGATAAGTTTATTTCAATATTCTTTACGATTCCTCTTCACTGCTTGAATATGATCGCACTATCACCTGCTGTGTGGCTCAGTCTCATTGTCGTCATAAGGCTTTATTTGTACTCCTGGAGAGAAGAAATTGCTTCCTTCCCATTTCTGACTCAGTCTTCCTCCCCTCTTTCTGGTAGGTACGGTAGCGCCGAGCTCTGTTGGCAGTACGTGACGCTGCTAGGCAATGCAGTACTTTGTCTAGCAGAGAGGTACTCTTCCACCAACGCCACACCTTTGTTCAAGGCGCATCCACCCCTAGAGCAGATGTCGCGTCTAGGCTGCCTTCTTTCGCGCTTCCTTGTTTTCCTCACTGCTCGTCAACAGGTAGGAAGTACTTTACCGTCATGGATCGTTGTTACAGTGAATGTCTGTAGTAACCCTCTAAACTGTAGCGCTTGAAATACTTATAAGTGGTTATCTGAATTCCTCTAATGTTCCTTTTTCCCGTAGAGTTTATTGTTTCCTGAAAGGCTTGTGTGCTAACTAATTTGCGTAGTTTAGGTAGTGATTAATGCTTCACGTAGTTTTATTTTTGCAGGATTCCTCGTATTGGATGGTTTGTTTGGGTGCTTGGCTGTGTTGGTGGATATTTAAAGAGCCACTATTCCACTTAGCAGTCGTGGCTAATTTCACTTGCGCTATCCGAGTTTTCCTTGAAGACCCAGTAGCACGTTGCCAGCCTGGAAGTAGCTTTACCATTAGCATCTGACAAGACTAAATGACTAGTAGCTCGATAAGTAGTGCTATATACCATCTCCGTGAGAGACTAAAAGGGCTGGATGTCATTCTTTACTGTAGCCAGCCCGCATTTACCTTCAGGTACCTAGCATCTGCTAACTTTGGCCTGTTTAAAAGGCCACTTATGCTCCGCTAATCTGGCAATTTTTTTAATGGCCCCGTTGTTTGTAATCGCAATAGTCAAAGTGGTCTAGTGGAGTGTGGATTTGGCTGGTGTTTACAGTGCCAGTGGTGCTTATTGTATTACCCCCTTTAACATTTCCAACGAATTGCCATATTACCAGGAAATTTTGGATGCTCTTTTTGCTTTTTTACCATCCCTCTCACTGAGCCATCACTTTCACTCACCTTCTAGAATAATTCCTTGCTAATCAGGAAGGCAAAAAGAATGTCATTCAACTTTCTGGCATGGAAGCAGTAAGCGAATGGGAAAGTGTTAGTTCTGTGATCCCTAAGGGCCAAGCGCTTGGGTGTCCGTCGGATTTTGAGATGCTTATTTAACGCCAGCAGTGGCGCCTCCTTAGCGAAACCGGAATTTACTCCGTTAATCAGCTGTATCCTTGCGGTGTTTTGTGAGTTACAGTGTGGAAGAGCTTCCACAACCTCTTCTTCATTTCTAAGGGGATGATAGGGTTTTCTGGTATGGAACAGGTATCATTAACATTCAAGGTACATGTCGGGACGTTAAGGCAAACAAAGTGCAACTTCACCCAGATGGTGATTAAAATCGCACGATCAAATAATAAACGAACCAAACCTCGTTCTATTGTAACAGATTTCCGTGTGCTTTTCCAGGGTTTTACTTTTCATAGCCTCATTGGCAGGTCAGCACCGTATGGTTATGACAGAGAAGCCCTTTGGGCCCTGCTACATTCCCTCAAATGGTGCCGTTTGCCGTTGATGAACGCACGTAATTCGCTGTGTTGGCGGATTGCTACACTGTCTATGCAACCAACCCGTGACTTGAAGAGCAGACTTTTGCCATTTTTATTTCAAAATCTCTTTTGAGTTGTTCATTATCAGGGTCTCGGCGATGCGAAATCGACCACCACTGCCTATACGTGTTTTTGTTCCCGTATTCTTTCTTTTTGAAAAACTCAATTATTGTTTAAAAATTGAATGAAGCATTCTAAACATATTTTATTAGTTTCATCCTGAAGAGTTAACTTATTATTTGACTATGTAATTTGGCACAACCACTTCTCACAGGCCGACTTTATGTCCAGGCAGGAAAAGTGGGGCGACATGTATATGTGACGCTGGTAGCGAGTACGTTAAAATCGCCATTGCTAATGCGTGGATTAAGGTGTCACTGTTAAGCAAAGTAACGGGGCATTCTTTCCCGGTGATTTATTGGCAGGCAAACGGGTATGGCAAGGATGTGCGGTTTTTTCCATTTCATCATCCTTTGAGAACAACCCACCTTTGTAGTTTTTCCTAATTTGCAATGCGTGCCTGTGATGTAGCCATCTAAGTCATGTACAAGTTGTGTTCGCACTTGTTGCCAGCTACGGGTTGGGATGGCTCACAAAATCCACTATTGCTGTACTGCGTATGTGTATGGGCAGTTTTAATGACAGTTTAGATCATGCGGAAAAGTTCAGCTGTTGGTGATGTTTCGCACACCTTGCTTTCCTTAATTTCTTTACAGGCTGAGAAAATTTTCGCCGGATAGTTCGCTTACATTGGCTATGTAGACAGATCGCTACAGTCGATTTACGACGTATGGTACCATAATCGGTACATTCTTCGTAGCTCGCGTTGGTATTCTTCATCTAAAAATCGAGGCAATTGGCTATGACCCCGTTTTCAATTCTCAAGGTAGATTTTATCAGTCAGAATTACCTAGGTGTTCGTTGGTGGGTAGGCGGATTCCATATGAACATGCAACTGTCCCCATTTCGATTCGTCTTAAGGATAATCACTTCTTTTTTGGAAAATGACATCCTTTTAGGAAAATTAATTTGACATGACGGTTCTTCATTGTTTGCTCAGTAGTGCTGATTGCTGAAAGTATGCCAAAAATTTCGCTAGATTTATATACTTCGCGCCTCATGATATAGGTAATTATTTTGCAATCTATCCAAATTTATTGGACCGGTACGGCTTGGGTCGTTTGACGCCTATCTTGTCAAGTTGTTCATTTGTTGTGCCTAAATGGTGGACCACTGCCAAGCATATATTAAGGCTTAGCATTACCCAAAAATTGCTTGCCTATTTCATTTCGTCTTAGCTGGTACAACTTTCCATCGAATAAATTTTATCAGTTGCTACGTGGGCTGTTTGCTAGAGTTTATGGTAGTCCGCTGATGGACGATAGTACGTTTTGCCAAATTTGGATCCGTAAATGGAATGTGGACTTCCGAATTGGCGGCAAAATCTCACCAATCAAAATTGTCCCGATGTTGCCCCTATGAAAGACCATTTATCCTTACCTTAAGAATAATTGCTTTTTGGTACCTGATTTGGAATTCGCTATCGCTTTAGATGAGTTTGTATCTACTCCGCTAACTTAACAAACCATAATGGTACTTCTATGTGGCGGGTATATGAATGGGTTTCACAACTTCCGATACTCCTGTCGTGCGGCGCTCCACGTCATCTTTGAAAATGTGGCAAAGTATGTTAATAGGGGAGGAGGTTTATTATTAGCATGCAGAGAGTCTGAGTGATCACTACACATCGATGGGGCGCTATTGCATCGAGGTCTTGATGGATTGCGGAGTCAGGGGCTAAGTCGGACACCCGGCCCTACCACTTCTGCTGGCGGGCTGCTACATGGTATAGTCGGCAAGCACACGCACGTGAAATTGAGGCGAAATTATCTGTCTAAGCATCCCTAAAGGGTCACTATTTTTACCTCGGATGAGCCTTTACACTGTTTGACCAGGAATTCAATATCCTTTGATATAAATCAAGACTCACTAAGCCGGCAGCTCTTTACAATACAAATGCACTTGTATGCTTCATGGTTCGGAGCAATGGATGTCTTGTGAAACTCATTGTTTTTAGCGGATTTCTGTGCTGTTTGTGCCTTTAACGGTCTTTCTAAGCTGATTAAAAAGTTCACTTTATGGTTGTCTATTTAGTCTTTACCTACAGGTTGCTTTGATGCATTGACGACTCACGCCAGCTAGCTCTTTCTGGAGGCTATACTTGAAGGGGTGTTACCGTGGCAGTGTCACAAGCAGTAGGATATGCCAAATGTCTTATTTCAGCTGGTAATAGCTGGTGCTTATGTCGTAGGCCAGTCCAGATGTCGTTAGTAAGAATAGCAGACAACTGATCGTGCGTGTTCAGAGGAGCCTGCGGTGGTAGTCGCCCAGTGAGTGAAAGCCGCAACAGCGATCATGCGTCTGGCGGTGATGACCGCGGCCCAGGTATTTCCCATTCCGCAGCACAGCCGCCATTTCTGGGAAAATTCAGCCCATGTGACGTCAGATCGGTAAAACTGTGCGCCATATTATTCTTCTTTCTGTGGAAACAGTGAACATAATCATTCATGAACATTTGAAATTTCGAAAACTTAGCGCATTTTTGACAGCATAACAGATTTTCCACCTTTGATGAACATGGACACGATATGCGAACATTTTGACAAGGAGCACTAGAGTTTTTGAACTGTATGTGTGAGAACCCCCCCCCAGGAGGACTCAACCGTGTTGATAATTTTTTTTCTCTTGTGCCTGGCTTTTTCCTGCTGCTGAAACTTGAGTGTAAGATAGTTATATGAGGATTGAACAGTAACCTGGCATTTCGGTACGCACCGTCTGTCTGGGAATGTAGTATCATTTATTAGGCGAGCCATAAATCGAGAACTCTGTTGTTTCGTGGGTGAGGATGTTTATAACATTTCCTGGAGTAACACGTCCATACAGCAAAAAGTGGATTATTTCGTATAATCCCAATTAAAATTGCTCTGTTTTCATCATGAATGCAAAATTTTTGTAACCGCCTTAATAAATGCTGCTTTGCTTCCGAGTTTTGTTGAAAGCCCACTTGTATGGAATAGTACAGCAGCTGAGGCTTGTAAGGTCTGTCAAATTTTGCAACAGCAGTACGCTCTCTGTGTAAATGGTCTCATTCACTTGGTAAGTTTCGGCTAGCTAAAATGTACATATGCAGACTTGGGTTTTCTAATTTCCTAAGCACACATTCTACCGCACAAACCATTATTAATGGCCTAAGAAATGCATTTTTCAAACTTTCTACCAAATCAATTTGAGATCTGCTGTGATAGTATTGGTGGCATGTTGAAAAGTCACAAGTTAACATCTCTTCAGTTGCATCAAGTAAACAGTAAGAAATACTAATGTCAGCAAAAGTTCTTCCTAATGTTCTGCGCACCAGTACCTGACATTTCCTTCCACCTCCGAGTCACGTGCAAAACTTTCTCCCAACAGACGCAGTCAGTCAGAGACGGTGGAATTAGAGGCAATGAAGGGGACTAGGTGAGCAGGAAACATGGCACAGGTCAGGTGCTGTGACTGGATGAAGTAAACGAACTTCAGATTCAATGTCGCAAGCAGCAAGATTTGACGTTCCCTTCTGCTTCAAATGCCAGTCAGCATGTGTTCATTCATTGCAGACACACCAAAGTCTTGCTCCCGATAAAGTCAGCTGTTAGTGTCAGTGTGCCAAAACGGCAACCTTAGCCCCGAAATTATAGCGTTAGGCAAGAGGAAACCTTTAACGATAGCTACCAACCCGTTGTTGGTGTCAATGACTCCATTTCACTGGGAGAGGCCAATGTAGTAGAAGATAGGATGCAAGGTGGCATTAGTTGTGTGCTGGTGCCCCACCCGCCATTTAACGTCACTTCTTATAGGAATCACCGCCCCTTTTATTGCTGAATTGTGGGACAGCCCAAGTAAATTACCATTTGGCAATCAGTTTTCAACTTAGTTCCATTGATTCTCAACCATGGCAACCATTCATGACTCTCACGGTGTCATAGCCATGCGGCAGCCCACCTGAAGGGAATTTTTTTAACGTTAAAATTTTTTTTAACGTTCAAAATTAACGTTTCATTTTTTCTACTGTCTCTAACAGCGTGACTTCCTCTCCACATTCCCCATCTTCGATAGCCTTAGCAGCGGGGCGACAGAAAAGTCGTTGCTTTGGCGCTTTCTTCTCCTCAGAAAGGGTGCCTTCCAGCTTCAGCCCTCCATTCGCCCACTTTTGGAGCGACAGGTCATCGAACGAGCCAATCAGCTGCTCCGCAATCGACCCGCACTCGCCACCTCTGGTGCTGCAGCTGATTGGCTACTTGATGCGGTGGGTTCCTTCCGTCATGTCAGCATTTCTTAATATTAATATGATTTGAAACGACGAACACCTGTGAGTGATGTAGAACTTGTGCAATCAAAGATTAGCATCCTACTTATGGGTTTAATTTGATGATCTAGAAGGCCTTGATGGCGCGCTTTAAATGAACGGCTTTTTCTAAACGTCATCGGCTTCCTCATACTTAAACTCGCAATAGGACATGCTAGTCTGACAGTGTCTCTGAAGCCATAAGACTTAGCTTAACTTTAAGTGCTAAGAATGGTGTGGAAACTGCCGGTACAAATAGGATAACCGAGTCGCGAAGACTGAGGAACCTGTGTGCTTAACTACGCAACTAAATCGCTATTTTGTTGCACTTCGACCCATGCCTTCTTGGCGCTCCCATAACGAGCATTTCATGGGGTTATGCTATCCTGTAGCGCCCGACAATCATAAACAGTCATAATAAGACTTATCAATCTTTGCGTAGCCGCAAGGGGAGACTAGAGGCTAGCGATCCAATGCCATCGGAGAGCTACGTAATAAATAATCCAGTTGAAATAAATAGCGTTAAACTTTGTACTGATCCTTTACAATCGCCTAAGAATGGTGTGACCGAATCACACCAAAGCATTTTACTGTGTACCGACAATCAGTACCTAGTCAAATGACTCGCGGATCTTCGCTATTGTGATGTTTCTCAGCCATCTGCATGGTTTATGCTTAGCAATTCCGCACTTTCGTACTTTGCTATTTGTTCGCTATTCTCGATTGAACTGCTGTATGCGCGTTTATCCTTTTCGGCCCAGATCTCACTTTACACTTGACTGAAATATCTCGTTGCGCTATCCCTTTGTTTCTTCTACCGTAAGTTAAAGCACTTCCATTCTTTTACACAACTGTGGTATCCTCTTTCACAACGCCGTCAACTTTTTGTACAAAAAGTATAAAATTTCATCGGGCGTATTTTGGCTTAATCTTGCCAATGTTAACACCTGATCGGCTCTCATTTTTCGAGAAGACAAGTCATATTTACTGAAAGACAACGCTTTCTAAAGAAGATGATTTACTGAGGCTTAACCAAGCGGATTGTCGGACCATTGGACCATTTAGAGGCATCTTATTGCGTTGTTCTCTAAGCCTAGTTTAGCGACACGTGAGGGTTCCTTTAAATGCCAAGGTCGACTGGCAGGAGGGCAACCACTTTGGGTTGACCTCATCGTTGTCGTCAGGTGTAAATACGGGCCTATTTGGTAATTAGATGCCACTTAAAATTGTATGAAATTAAAGCATTTTACCCCACTCGACTGTGTGTTGACCTCCGTGCCCAAATAACTAGCTGCAACTGATGTATCGTAGTTAATTTTGTGGTTTTTTCACGCAAGAATACGTGGGTTTTGCAGTGCTAATGTCAATTCTCTCAATTTGAGTACATGATATGCCAGTTAATAGGCAGGCAAGACAAGTTTTGACAAGGATGGCAAGGATGGGTATCATGAAAAATTTTGTAAATTCGGAATCGAGGGTGAGCTATTTACAGGCAGCAGACTGGTGACACCGAGGTAGAAGTTTGTGAGCTGAAAGCAGTCACTTTTTCTGCACCAGACTATGCATGAATTGCCCATGGAAGGGCTTCCTTAATGGTGTTCTAAGAGTATTTGATATCATTAAACAAATCAGTGAGGCAGAGGTTAAATAGACACCGTAGCCTTGAGGGCAGACGCCTTGTGTTTATTGACCTCACTGGGGGGAGGAGATCTGGAATTCCAAAATAAGTCAGATTTCTGTCCTTTTATCTCGAGGACTTTCTTGCATAGCGCGAAACTTGGGTAAATTACTCGTGGTCTCGAAGTTACTTAAATGATTTGTCAAACTGTCGACTAATTCAACCCAGTACAATCTAAAAGATGGGATTCCTTTCATGGCATTTCAATCCTCGTTTTATTTTATACCTCATTCGTTCCACCGCATATTCATTAGTTTTACGTTTTGAAGGTTCGCAAGATCCTTTGAAGACCGCCCCTTATTTTAATGTTGCAGGGGGGCTGAAAAGCCAGAAGCACCGGTGGCATGATCAGGACCACGTAGATCTTGTGAGCTATAGACCGAATTTGCGTTTCATTTTCCCACATTAAAAATAGATTTTGGAATGTCCCAGCCTACTAGTCTTCCAATTCTTTTGTGCACTAATGTTTCAGTCATCTTCAGACTTCTATACTTTTGAGCCCCTTTGGGAGCGATCCAAATTTTAAATTATGATTAGGTTATTATTGGCATTTTTATGTAAGCCCTCCTCGATACTATTTACAACGTCGCTTGCATTATCTTGATCAGCTTGTTACTGTAATGCGCGGTAGATTTATGAGCCAACGTTAATCTACCTGAGCTTATTCACTAGCGTGAGTACTTGGATTATTAATCGACCTTATTTTTGAAGTCCACTATCATCAACGACAAGTTTTCGTGGTTTGCTTAGCTAGTAGCGCCATGACACCGTGAGAGTCATGAATGGTTGCCATGGTTGAGAATCAATGGAACTAAGTTGAAAACTGATTGCCAAATGGTAATTTACTTGGGCTGTCCCACAATTCAGCAATAAAAGGGGCGGTGATTCCTATAAGAAGTGACGTTAAATGGCGGGTGGGGCACCAGCACACAACTAATGCCACCTTGCATCCTATCTTCTACTACATTGGCCTCTCCCAGTGAAATGGAGTCATTGACACCAACAACGGGTTGGTAGCTATCGTTAAAGGTTTCCTCTTGCCTAACGCTATAATTTCGGGGCTAAGGTTGCCGTTTTGGCACACTGACACTAACAGCTGACTTTATCGGGAGCAAGACTTTGGTGTGTCTGCAATGAATGAACACATGCTGACTGGCATTTGAAGCAGAAGGGAACGTCAAATCTTGCTGCTTGCGACATTGAATCTGAAGTTCGTTTACTTCATCCAGTCACAGCACCTGACCTGTGCCATGTTTCCTGCTCACCTAGTCCCCTTCATTGCCTCTAATTCCACCGTCTCTGACTGACTGCGTCTGTTGGGAGAAAGTTTTGCACGTGACTCGGAGGTGGAAGGAAATGTCAGGTGCTGGTGCGCAGAACAGTGGGAGGAGGACATTCGCCCTTCTTACACGCACACGAGCTCGTAGCATCAAAGCACATAAACAACCCCAAATTATTGATGCTTGAATGTTGCGAGTAGACGGGCTGAAAAGGCCACGAAAAGGGCGTTTAAATGTGAAGGTTGCGATTTTGATGACGCTTTTGTGATAAATCTGACGAACCCATGCATTTTGCGCGTTCCATTACAACGCGGCGGCTTGTTGTGGCTTCATTTCGTTCAACTTTTCGCCTACTTTTGCTACTCGGAATCCCGTTTCATTGTCATCTTTTTGAGTAGACCATCGACACCGTTAAAGAGCGTTCTTGGTAGTGTTTGAGATATGTTTTTAAGTAATAAGAGGGGAGGGCGTGTTTTGGGCGTTTGAAAATGACCATTACGCTGTCTGATTGTCTAACCGTTGTGGTAAACATCATTAAACACGTGATCCACGTCATTTTGACAACCTTTTTCAATAAACAGGAGCTTGTATTACATGATTCCATTTCACTTGGCTTTCTGCACTTTTTGTGAAGTATCGCGTATCTATCTGATCTAGTCTGGTTTATTTTTAAGACCGCCATTTTTTGTTGATTAATTCCATCAGTATATGCTTTGTTGTGTAAATTGAGTGGAGTCGGTGTTTTGGAGGAACGCCAAGGAGACATAGCTGAGGAATTGCAAACTTACCTATGTGTTTACCTTGCATTTGAAGCGAGATTTGATATGCTTTCCGTACGCATTCATCAAAAAGCATTAACACTCCAAGGTTATTGGTGGCTGAATAGTGAAGCTGAACTGAAGAGATCACGGAAAGAGCAGTTGAATGTCGGGCTCAGAGTTGCAATTTCCTGACATTAGCATTTCGCATTGTTTACTTGATGCGGCCGAAGAAGTAATACTAACTCGCGATGTTTAAACATACCAATAATACTATCACAGCAGATTCCAAATTGGTTTGGTAGAAAATTCCTTTCTCATTTTTGCAGCTTTACAGCGCCACTTGGACGAATTAGTTAGGGAAAGTTTTAGTCTCTTGGAAACGAGCTTCACTGCTATTATTAGAATTTTACTTCTTTCGAATAAAGTTCGACTTCGTCTCCCTTGTTGTGACAGCTAACATGCCTGCGCCTGACAGAGGGCCTAGCACTGAGCACCCTGGCGCCGTACGCCGCCGTCCTCTCCCAGCTCGTCGTCGCCACCCTTACTTTTGATGATTCGGAAGTAGGGGCTGTGGAGGATGAAGAGGTGGCGGGACCAATGGTAGCACCACCTTATCTTCTTCACCTCACTGATCCTTCCGCACGACTGCAGGTCATTCTATCTCTTATCGCTCACTGGCTTCCCCGCAATCTTCTGCGACTCGCCTCCGAGCAGTCGCGTATTGAATGCCGGCAACTCCTTCAGGTGCGGTTCTACTTGATCTTTCTCTTCTCATTCCCTTGAATTTTACGGGATTGTAGTATAGGGTAGCAGCAATAACAGAAAGATACATTTTTGATCCACAATTACTGAGCCATAGGTTGAATTGTTTTTCGAATTTATGCGATGGAACCTCTTCAGTTTCGCAGCCTTGTGTACCTGAAAGATGTGCTGCATATTTATCCTCCTTGTATATTCGATTATTGGATCGTTCAGTAGTGACGATTGTGTTGGATCCCAAAAATCTGTTCGCCTTTCCTTGTAGCTTTACACCTCCTTGCATAAGTGAATGGCGATAGGTAGACATCCTAAGTCACGTCAGCATTAACCACGCCTTCGATGCAAAGTGGGTGCTTAATTCAGCTCCACAGCACGGTTTTTGCTCCCCGCATAAACACTGGCTGTTTTTGTCTCTCACTTCAAAGCAATCTCTTTAATCGCATCCTACCACTGCTTCAAAATAGGTAACTACCTCCTCCAAGCGTTGTTACTCTAGTTTTTGGGTCTTGCAGTCAATGATCTCATCGTTTGATGAGTGCAGATTGCTCCTTCCTGTTCGTGTTCCGCATTCATCAGCATACTTTTTGCCTGCCATGAAGTGCATCGACGATTGTTGCAGGCGTGACTGCTACGGTTTCAAGCTGAGTGCGTCTCGCTCGAATTTCATACGCTTCAAAGTTCGTAAAAGCGTCCTTTTTGCATCGTTTCCTAACTGCATGACTGACTGATGAGAAAAGTAGTTTTTGTATTTTGACGCTAACGTACGAAGGTATCGGTAACTAACTGAAACCTATCTGCTATCTACGTCACACTTCTAAGTCGCACATCACTTCATCCCAAGAAAATTGTGCTTTTTCTGTGAAAGTGTTTTGGACTGCAGGCGGAATCGTGCATCATAGATTTCTTACTGAAGGCCAGGTAATTACGGCTGCGGCATCGGTACAACTGGAAGTTGTGCAATAAAAGCTGGCCCATCAATAGCCGAAATCGGCAGAGTTAGTCAAGCCATCGGGAAGAAACTATTAATATCACTGCAGCACACTATCCAATGCTGTTGCAACGCTTATCTGTGGGAAGATTTGCAGTTTATTTTGTCGTATTCTGTTCCCGTGATGGTATCCCCTGTCGAGTGGTGGCTACTGCCTTTTCTACCCTTACCTTCTTTACACGTTCACATGTGAAATGGTGTGGACAGTTGGGAAATGAATGGGCGTTAAGTTCTTCCTTAACCGTACAAGTGTTTTTTTTTGGAAAAGAGTGACAAATTGTGATGCTGCTACTTTTAAGGAATGAATCGTCAGAAGCTTTCTGTAGTTAATTGCTATTGGAATCGATACGCGTCTCTATACTTAAGCATGGCAAAGGGCTTTTCGATAGAACTGATATTAGTCTTGATACGTCATCCAGATGAGTATATGCTTCCTAAAAGATAGATTCTAATTTGATCTTAGCATTCATTGGTGGCTTCCTTAAAGATGCTCCAAATACAGTTGTTCATTTGGCTCTACTGTCGCACTGGAGAAGCGTGAGCATAATACTTTTGGCTGTGCACTTCTGGGTCGTAGAGGCTTTGTTCGGGAGGGGAGAGCCTCTCTTTAACGTTTGAAACGTCTGAACGGAGGTTAAGGAGCGGAAATGAGCTGGCGAAGCGACCTGAGAGATCCTGATCAAAAACAAGCCACTGCTTAGCCGAACGCCTTTACGTAAACACTTGTTTTCATGAGCACATTCACCAGATGTGGATCCACACCATCTTTGTTGCAAAGCACACAGGGCGTGTACACTTTAAAAGGCCACGTTTTTGCTGCAAGTTTTGACTTTCGGCCAGCTATTGTGAGACTGCAAGAGCTGCCCCACTGTTACCACTAAAAATCACTCGTTTCGCTTTATAGATCCTTTATGCGTATCCATAGGTTTACGGTCTCTAGAGGCTCTCAAAAGGGCCCAGAGTAAAATGCTCGCCAATTACCCCTCCTTCACTCGAAATCCGTAAATGCTTTTTTGTTATCATCAAACGGTATATTACCGTCCGGCTGTCAATTACTCTTCATTCACCGAGGGTTGTGAGGGAAGAAGCCTGCTTTAGAAATACGATCTTAGATCTGTTGGAGGCTGGATTCGATTCATAGGGAATTTATGTCATAGAAACTCGATGATTGTGTAGTACTGTATCATTTTATATTCCCGTGTCGTTTAGGACCTCAGTTTTTTAGTTGTCACTAACAACTTACTAGTGGGATTTCTCGTTCATTATCCGTTTCCTAAAAATCTAGAGCTTATAAAATTCAGGCTTAAAATTTTTTTACAACTTAGCGCAACAATGAACGAGAGGTGCAATGTCGCTAGTAACCTATCATTACGATTAACGGCTTTGCATGTCCTGTTTACACATCTGAAGGGCTTCAGTCTCTGCAGTTTTACGATTGAAAGTTTTTTTTCAAAGTCGACTAATAGGACTCTAATAGCGTTAAATTGATTAGCCGCCGTTCCCGTGTTCTGTCTAATTTCTCAAAAGGGTCCATTTACCAATCTAGTCTGCAAATGTACAATTTTATGCCATATTGAGATCTTAACTCTACCCCTTTAATGTTCCAAGTGGATAACAATTCTGTTGTGCGAAATTGCCAAAGCTGACTCACGGATCTTATCGTTTTTTTAGGTACTGTTCTCTCAGATAAGGACGTACTGCCGCGACGGCATCGGCCTAGCCGCCCTTAACGCGATCTCCTGTTGGCTTCTGGCGTATACCTCCGCAAGTTCGGAGCAAGTCACCACCCTTTCTGCCTTCTCGTTGGCCTCTTCTCAGTCCCCTCCCAACTCGTCGTCACCTCTACTCTCTCCAACCGTCTCGCAGATAGTCAGTGATGTTGCCTCTACTCCATTTTCTATGGATATCTATGGAGCTGCCAATTTGTTTGTTTTATTTCGGTGGCGTTTGAATATCTCTGCCCCTTCACAATCTATTCGGCTCGATATTTGTTTGCCAATACATGAGCACCCTCTTTAGGCCCTTAAAGTAGTTTACTCTGCTTGATATGGCTGACTGACTGCTACTCTTATTCCTGTGGCAAAATACTTTAAAAATGACTAATTAATCACGGAGCTCAAGTAATGCTAAGATGGATATTTTTGTAGTAACTCACATTTATCGCTACTTGATTAATTTAAGGCAGCATTTTGGTTGGTAATAATCACCTTTTGAAACATCACCGTCTTCGATCAATGTTTCTGGGGCTGCGCCGATAGATTAGAAGACTCATACCATTGTTTAATGCAAGGTATGACATGGAAACTTTGCAACGGATCAAACGGTCTAAGACATTAGCAACCGCGGCATTTGGCGAGACGAGTCTGTAGTCAATGCACAGATTAATTGTTTTTATTGGTAGATTAAGAGCCATACTTTCTATATGTGCTGTTAGTCCCGATGAGCATGCCTTCCTGTTGAGAGCCAAGGCCGAGATTTCATCCTAAGGTTAGATATATCCATTTTAATTTACACGTGTATCGGTAGTCAACATAATTTATGCTACCTGTACTATTTCTTCTTTAAGGCTTCTCATTGGGTGGATATGGTAGTTAGACTTATCTTGATGACCTTTGAACCACGTTATCCGGGTACTTAAGTCTATCTTGGCATGCGTTCCTAGTTGGTTACTCGATGGGATAGTTATTGTTTAACATACGAACACAACACTGTAGCTCCCCTCCAGTTGCCACATCTAGTGAGGTCTATCTTCTCCCTGGGCAGTCGCATACTTGGTAATGCCAGGTTTACCCACTTAATACCACGATGGATATTTGCGTGATCATTCACTCTGGCTCCCTTTGAGGTGTTTGAGTTACTTTTGACTTAACTTTCGGCTAGAGGTTCATCAGCCAAGCACGAAACGTTGTCTAATTCGACGAAATTTTCTGTGTCGATGGAAGAGTCTGCAAAGGGTTATTGTCATTATAGTAATTGCGCTTCATAGGGGATTCACTGCAGTAGGTCAGTCGTTTTGGACTTTTCAACCATCATGTTTTCCATAAACACGGAATTGGAGATTTGGCGGGTAAGAAGCTTCGATCCTGGAAACAGCTTTATTCTTGACAATGGGGTGTGTGTGTGTGTGTCACCTAAGGGACCTGGGACCTGATGCGCCCACGTAAACTCGTAAATGAAGGAATCAGCGCATACCCATCAACACAGGCACATACCCTAAGCCCTCAAGGCGTTTTGATGTTGGCCACCTACCATATTTAGGCGGTCCATTTTCGCTCATTTATCAAATATGAACTGTGGATTTTTTTTCTACGACAGTTATGCTATTTATTGCCTTTAAAATGTGCTGGCATTTTTACCGTTGCAAAGGTGGGGATGGCTGCAGTACAGTAGGAGGCTTGAATGCCTTTTTTACACAAATCGGTTGCATGCACGAGCGAGTTCTTGTTTAATAGTTTTAGCTTGCTAGTTGAATGGCTTCATTTATGAAGATATATGGGAAAAAAGCTTTTTTTGTTATAAATTGGGCATTAAATTTTGTACTTAACAGTAATTCAATCCACTTTCTTGCCCTTTTCCTCTAGCTCTCGGCACTTTGGTCACCGCTGTGCCAGACAGGACTCACCGCCGATTGTGAACTCATTCGTGGGATCGCTGAAAAAGTCAAAGATGTGAGCAATCGCACTTTTTATTTCCAACTTCTCTGTGATCATTCAGGTTTGAGTGAATTATCAGCCCATATCTCGGGGCCGGACCTGCTGCTTGTGGGTGCTCCTACCCCAGAAAACATTTCGGGAATGTTTTTTATGGGTTTGAAAAGCAACTCTTTCGTTCCGCTTTTGCTTTCTGGTTTAAAAAATAGCAATTTCATGATGGAGCCGAAAAATTTGCGTGCAAAGTTATAAGAAAATGTTAGTTGCAGGACTTGGGAGTCAGAGATGTTTCGACGCCTCGAGAGCTGCACATTTGTCCCAAAATGCACTAAATGGCTTTTTTTTCAGGCTTATCATGAGTGGTTAATTCTCTTCCACAAACTTTACAGAGATTTCTCTCTATTCTAATGCAAAGATGTCATCCTTTTCGTCCTACAATCTTCCAGATAATTTAATGTCGGTGCAGTTGAAGTACATGCATGTTGTAAAGCTCTTTTTACCTACTTTAAGAGATTCGGGATCGTTTCATTTCATTTCTTTGCGCCATTATTCCTCATAAGAAACGCTTCTCTCGAGGGTAGGGGGCTTCTTTAGACTACTCTGTCCATTAGCTGAATTCCTTTGCCACTATCTTTATCTATGTGTCCTGAGGATTCAGTCACTTATGCTGTTTTTTTCGCTTAATTTTAGCTATGGTGTTGTTCACTTTTTTACAAACGAAACATTTGCTTCCTACTGGCCACCCTTTCGGAAAGCAACAGCAACTGTCATGTTACTAATCAAAAAGGCGGAAATGTCAACCTTCCAAGCTTTTCTTCCGTAAAGGACTTTCCTTAACCTATTTTTCACACACAGTAATTGGAACAAATGCTAGTCGTTCCATTTTGAAAAACTCATATCCATTTCTGCACTATAAATGTATCAGTGTACGAACAAGAACCAATTAAGCACTTCCCACTGTGGTGCACGCCAACGCTACCCGCCCTTTGAAACCTCTTGAGAGTGATTTCTTTAAGCGATGCCCCTTTTGGCAGAAGTATCCACCAGTTCTCGGTTTTCGCCACAATAGGCTTAACCGGGCAACCCAGTGTCAGTAATGTTTCCTGTGAAGTTGGATAACTGCCATAAAGTAACTAACAAGTCAAGGAAATTTTAAAACTTACTGCCATTGTTCAAACGTTTAACCCAGTGTTGTCACGCTCTTTGGGGGTGAAATAGGGATTCCAACGTAAGTTAGCTTTAATTGAGTTATTTGATCATTTACTTTGCCCTAGGAAATTTGGCCATCTTCTCTGGTCTTTAAAATATCATCCATTGTTTGACAGCCGCTTTATGTCCTTTTTCTGAACGAAGCAGCCTATTACTGCTTTGGTCACCTGGTACATCATAATAATTTAATTGATGCCCGCTTTTCTATCACTGGGCAAAATGGGGCTGGCTATTTTTACAACTGGAGAATAGGTGATATCGAATAAGGGCAGCTGCTAAAGAGCTAGTACTGAAAAAGATAATGAGCTTTATTTTTCCTTCCTTCCCTTCTCACCATACGGCATTTAAATTGCCTCCTCCTTGAATACTGTTCTTCCGCCAAAGTTTGCTTTGATTTTTACTTTGTTTTATGCTTATAACATGGCCCCTCTGTTGGTCTGGTGTCAGTTATATTCACGCTATCAAATGGAAACGGGTCATCCATAAACTAAGCAGCGCCCTAGGCCTTTCTTAAACCTTAGAAAGAACAAAGCCGTACCCACAAGCGGAAGGGCAACCTGCGGAGACGGGGCAGCCCATGGAATGAAATATGAGTTTGGAAGAAAACTAGCTCACTGCGTCTATTTAAAACCGAATCAGACCACACTTTTTTAGCCAATAAATAGCATTAAAAATGGTTGAAAATGCTTCCGATCTTCTGTGAGTGTTTGGGATTTGTTTCGTAGAATACCTTTCTCTTTTTCAATGTAGTCATTCAATGATTCCAATTGCTACTACTGCGCTTAGTTTCGTTGGTGACAAAATTTCTCATCAGCACTTGACTACATTATTCGGGTGGCCCGCTGCAAAAACACAGTTAAACAACCATTCGAAGTATTGCACAATCTCCCTCTCTTTTGAGCATTGTCGTAAAAATACCATCTAAGAGCCAGCCGCGCCAGCCATGCCATTTGTGTGCAACTGTGAAGGTATCTGACTACAGCGTCACTGATCTCTTGGCGATCTCACTGGATCTGGAGTTTCGTCCTTTTTGAGAACTGTGTTAAGCCGAGGCGGAAAAGTGCTGGTCATCACGTATGTCCACCGCTAGTCAGAGGAAAACTGGCCTTAAAGCAGAATCGGTTAATAAAGGACGGGGTTTGACATAGTTCCGTAGGGATAAGGTTTCGCGTCTATTCCTCCTTTGGTCAGCCATACCTTCCAATCTGGGTTCCATCCACTTAGTAGGGAAGTGAAGGATATATTGCGTGCTCGCCTGACTGACATCTTCATACAGACACGGTAGGTAGCTCCGTAACGAAATTCTTCCAGATGGTTCATGACTAGTGTCGCTTCAATTGTTAGTAGCTTTCATGTAGGCCACGGGACTGGGATAATTGTCGAAGACAGACGTCACTTTTAGACCTTCCTCTAGAGGTTGTCACAAATTCTCTCATCACCAGGATAGACACTTCTGTCGGGTTAGAGCTCATCACCCACAGATGGGGATTAAGCTAGTTGTCCTTTAAGACTAGGTTTGCTTCTCGATACCGCCAATGTATCACCTCAAGACTTCCCTGAAGACGAAAGAAGACAATATTTGGGTAGAATGTATATATTAGACATGCAATGGGTCTAGGGGTCGGAGGGCCGTTCCTCAATGAAGGTACGGTGGCGGAACACCCAGGTGGCCCCGTTATCAAAACCGGGGGTTGAACAAACCGTGGGGCTTGGGACTACTGGTTTGGCTTGGAGGTCAGGTTGCTGGGCAGAGGTGCAGCAGCGGAACACCATAAGTAGTTTGTTACGTAATTATAGAGTTCAACAACCAATTCAAGCATTGCAAAAGATCTCATGTCATCGAAACCTGCTCATAAATTGCTTCGTAAAATAGCTTCCAACTTTTCATCTGACCTTAAATTTTGTCTCCACTTTTTAGTCACAGTCATTCAAGGGAAAATTTGCTTGATTTTTCAATTAAGTAAATCTGATTAATGAAGCGAATAGTAGTTGCATAATTTATTTCGAAATGAGAATTGAGGTTATTTTGACGCGTCATCAGGTTGCTGACGTTAAGATCAAAAAATTCCAAGACCAGTTAATGCAACTCCGATCTATTAGCTTCTTCAGGTGATGCTCTTTCCTTTGATGATCATCTCTGTTTTTACACACTAGAAATTAGCAGAGCTGTGTCCAGACTTGGGACAGGAAAAGCGACCGCGACAGTCGGACCGCTGTAGTGGTGACGTCGATGGTGCAGCCATGGACTCACACCTTGACACTCTGGCCGAAATCATTGAGGAACTAGAGGAGCTCTCGGGAGCCTTCACATCTGCCCACCTTGAACGTGGCCGCGCTCTCACTTGTCGTCTCACCACTCTCTTTTCCTCGTCCGGGCAATAAATCTCAATCTCTGTTTGCATTGAAACTACACACCCCGTTTGGGTTTGTCTATCTCTACTCTCTTCGTTTGAACAAACTTCTGTCTATTTTTATGCTGAATGTATCCCCTTCCATCCCCACTTTTGCATGAACTACTTTTTTAGAAACATGGCTCTTTTTGTCTAGACTTGGGCTTCTTTTCCCGTTCGGTGCATTTGTATGCGTGTGTGAGGGCTATTCGATCGCACACTTTCATTGGTGTTGGTGTAGCGAAAGGACGTCTGTGTTCCCCAGTCCTGTTCATGCAATTTATTCTCTTTTTTATGAAGTAAGGCGGTGTGATCGTTCCTCTCTTCATCACTCCCGGCTTGCCCTTGGTAGTTTGCTTCCTCCTACTGTAACTTTCTATCACGTGGTAACGACTGGATGAATAATGGTAGCTAAAAGGTGGAACACCAAAGAGTTACCAGAACCTCTCCATTCTTATGAGTCTCCATTTTCGGTTTCCACTCTATTTTCTCTTACTCGCCACGGGGAGAAGCAGATAAGGCCTCGATTTTGTTAGGCGTTTCGCTGATTTGGTAAAATTCACCCATCTATCGAATACGCTGTGTTGTCGTTAGCCACCTTTGCTTATTCACATTTAGGGATGTATGTGTTTCCGTTATGTTTAGCCACTTTGGTAATGCATTTCTCGGTCACGTTGTCACCTCCAGTTCATTGCCTTATTGATGCGTCAAAATGTTTGGCAAGCTCCTATTGACAAACATCAAGAAGATCCAGATGGGCCACCTTTTGGAATGATATATTTTCTTTAGAGGCAGTCGTAAGAAAGCATCTTCGAAACGACCAAAACCTCAATGGTAGCCAAGATGTAATGACGTCTCATCAAGAGTGTGTTATCAAGTTTTTCTACTCTCCGGCACTTTATGTCCCATTTTATGTAGCGGTCTTGTAATGTATGGGGTGGGGAAGAGGAGAAGACTGATTAAGCACTTTATTGAATACTATTGAATGAACGAAACAGTAAAAGCAAACACAGCAGACTAGAAAGGATTATCTTTTCTTGGAGATCTGCAGGTTTGTGGAAAAAACTCGGGAAAGGCAGAGTAATTAGTCCTTTTTAACTTCTACACTTCAGGCCGTGCAGGACTTGAAATATAACTAGCATTTCTCAAAAGTAGCTGATTAAGGAAATAATCTAAAGGCCGCGGCTATTATTTGACCGAATTACTAGCTATCAGTAACGAATGTTTTTCGGTGCGTTTGATCTGAACATTTTACAGTAGTTGATCGTTCTTGATAACTGTTGGTGTGATCATAAAATTTGCGTTATTAATTCATGAGAGCTTTCATTTTAATGACGTAGGGCGCGCTAACTGATTGTGAGTCGAATTTTGGGCAAGTACTGAAAAGTGACGCTTTGCTGTTGGAATCATTGCCCATTACCATTTCTCAAATTTCAGCACCTCCTCCTTTTCATTCTCCACAGTTTCATTTTCAAATCTTCCCTATTTACTTGATCGTATTAATTGCTCAAGCGTTTATTCATTATCGTCTACTAAGATTCTAACCTTTTTCCCAGAAGTGTCAATTTAAAGGACAGGGAGTGAAGGTAGTAACCTGGGAAGGAAAACTGGAAAAGTTGGTGTCTTGGTGGTTACCAGTACCAGATGCAAGCATCTTCCAAAAAGTTGTTTTTGGTTGTTTGCCTCCCTCCCTCGCCTGTCGATGGCGATTGCAGAGCCGACGGTTTGTGGAAGGCTGCGTCATTAAAGCATGAACTTTCACCGTGATGCTGCGGTCATCCCACCTGAGTTCGGTGTCACAGGCGTGTGCTATGTACTCTCTCTAGCAGTTGACTTCAGAACAGTAAAGCATATGTCGATTGTTCTTGTTGAAAGGATAAATAGGTTTTTTTAATTTTGAGTAGCAGTTGAAGTTGTCAAGACAAGTCACGGGAAGTGGCAGCATATAAGAGCAATAGAAGTCTGAGTTGTGGCGGTCGATTTTAGCCTGAGATTCTGTTATAGCGACTGTCTTAATGCGTTGCGTCCCTAAGTTTTGTCCCATTTGATTTATCCAAACCTGGAAGAGATCTTAAATATCACCTAAGTCACTCAGACTTAAAGCTGAAAGGTCACGTCCTTAGCCTTCTTGAAAAAAGATGTCGTTGGGTTCCGAGGAGTCGGTTTCTTGTCAGAAGGCCAGAGGAATCATTCTCCTGGAGTCTCTTGGTCAGCTTATCCCTTTATTGGTAAATAAAGTCTTGGATAGCTTATTTATTAATAGTGGCAGTCTATTAACGACTGGTAGTGGTGGAATGGCATGGTAAGGTATTTGCTGACACAAAGGATATTGTGCTGTTCATGACTTTGCTATCTGGAACAAATTACTGCAGGTCTGCTTAAAGTCGATCCAAGCTTGGTACTTAGGGGCATTACTAAGGTGTTTTTTTATGATTTGCATGGATGCTACCATCTCTTGGGTATTCACACCGGAAAACGTCTTGGCTTTAACGGGAGTGACTTTGTACCCGAATAAAATGAGGCTCTTTTGCCTTGTTCGACCTTTATTAGTCTGATTTGTACTGCTACGGTCCACTTCCTGGAATAATTTTATCAATGAAGCAATTTCATTGTTCCGTACAAATATCTATCAAATGTCTATCACTTGTTTTTGTGTTTTAGTTATCGCGGTACAGCTCGCCTCGCTTTCCTGCCAAGTCATGCGTGTTGTAATTCAACGAGTTAAAAGTGCCTCCGTCCACGGTAATGCTATGCAACAAAATATCTTAAACTTCATCAGCACTTCTTATTTCCCTTATCGAACTACCTCAAATGTTCTCTACCACCAAGAGGCCAGCTTTCACGACTTAATTCATTTTCCCCACTTTTATACAACCGTGTACTTTTAAACGGCCTTGTGGTGAACGCGGAGGCAGGTATTCGACGCTTCTGTGTGTGCGCGCCACCTTAAACTACCATGTGGGGTAGAGATAATAAGTTCAAGTCAAAACCGCATTCCTCATTGATGTTTGAGTGGTCTTTCAGCGATACTGTATTCGGGCCTGAAGGAGCCCTTACCACTGCCCCTCGCTTCAATTCCACCTTGAATGAAGGGTAAGAGACAGAAATAATGATAATGGATCGAGTCTGAACACGTGTTGTAATAACTTCTTCCCGAAAATCATGTCTCCGGGACAGCGCAGGGATTGGCGCCGTCACCCGCCCGTCGTGGGTTAACTGTGTACTTTCAGAACACATTCATCTCTATCCATACGTGTGCTTACTTTATGGTAAAGGTTTCCTCTCGTCGAGAGGATCTAAAAAGCATCATACCTACGGTACGAAGAACGCAGAGTAATTTGAACATCCAACTACCTACAGCTACGAAGAAGGGCGGTTAAAAAGGAAACTCTGGATCTGATTTAGAAAAAACTTGGAGAGGTCGTGAGAAAATAGATTGAAAAAGATTGGCAAGCAGCAATCTTGAGTTTGCGCAAAGTGGGTAGCAGCTGAACCGACTTCGACACTTCCTCTCGCTACTAATGGTTTTGCAATTTTTTTCTCTGTTTTCCGAGTTTCGGTTTACGATTAGTTGATCAGCGAAAATACTGTTGATGATTTTTTCATTCCCTTACAAAATCATATGAACCGACCTGACCTTGAATTCACCTTTGGCTGCATGACTAGGTCACCGCCACGTTTAGTGATTATCTGCTGTTTTTGGACTTTTAGTTGACGGTCAGTTGATCAGTGAAATAGGTCGCGGGTTGATGGTCTTGGTGGGCATATCGCGGGACGACGGAGACAAAGATGTGGCCTACATGTGGGTGACCCTCTTAATGCACTTTTCCGCCCCCTCGTGTTGATGATATTTGAA
Organism: Taenia solium; assembly: GCA_001870725.1. NCBI lineage: Eukaryota > Metazoa > Platyhelminthes > Cestoda > Cyclophyllidea > Taeniidae > Taenia > Taenia solium. The sequence goes on along the minus strand of MIEF01008183.1, from coordinate 259,714 downwards.
TGACCGGTGTCTTGGGCACTTTGTGACATCGGTTTTTAATGCCTGGATGTGACTCTTTTAGGGCACGTAAAATCGTGAATTTGCGGTTGTTTGAGGATGAAGAGAAGCAACGACGTTGGGACAAGAGTGTCAAAGACGTTGAAGGAGAAATCCTCTGTGTTTCTCAGGTATGTTTCGAGGTTTTCTTCATTTGTTTCAGCAAAACTCCTCTATTTTGTTTTCCAATTCGTGTTTAATCAGATATTTCCCGTTTAAATCACACCACGTGGTAGTGGGCGCTGCAACAGCTATGGCACCCGAATTTTTATATCTAGGAGAAGAAATCTCTTGCTGGTTCTTCTGGCAGCTAGACCAGTTGACACAGGGGGAGAGGTGGAGGGATGCAAGCAAACGGGAAGTGTATTTGTCCTAAAAACGGCAGATTTATATCCAACTCGACCCTTTTTCCTTCTGCCTACTTTGCTGTTGTAGATTGGAATCGTACCATAAGGGCGGTTATTTCATGCAAATTCTCTGGAAAAGTTAAGATTCCGGAAAAAACAGTCTCCCAAATGTAATGACAATAGCCAGGGTTGACTGTCGCCCTAACACTGATGAAAAGGAGTCATATGAAATCCTGTCGCTTCTTGTTTGGTGAGGTCAGTGCCGCACAGGCGAGGAGTCCGAAGCCGACTTGGCCTTCCAGTACACAGTTATGGCAGTAATACATGCGGTATTAAGTGGCCGGGGTGCCGCCGATACGCATGCCGCTGTGTTCGATGCAGCCACCCTTGATCGAGACATTGAATGCGATCCTCCTTAACAAAAGCGTCAAACCGTCAGCGTGTGGTAATAAAACTCTCATCCATAGTACGACTTTTGAATGCTGTCAGCTCATCAACGCGGTGGTGTCTGTTAGTGCCGATTCTAGCTATAGTGGATTTCTAGCTTCTAGAACAGCCTTTATCCACGCGGACATTCATCAATGGTACAAACTCATGATCATTTAAGAAAGAATTATTTCTAGGGGAAAGGTGAGGCTAATCGTTCACGATTTCTAAAGTATGCGCAGGCTTCGTGCCATTCTATTCCGAATATTTTCTATAGTCTTAAAAATGTTGAGATGAGCGTGCAAATGCAGCAGTTGACGAGACACTTTTCGCTTTTTCAGGTGTATCCATTTTGTAAATTAAACAATCGCGGTTTGACCTAAATGTTCACCGTGTTTATTAGCAAACAGTTTTCTACGTCTAGTCTTCACAAAGAAACCATTCAACTTGGGATCTGAATAAGTGGCTAGCGCCTCTTTTGATAGGAAAAGAAACGAGCTTGGAGTTGCGCTCATTTTTTTTTTCTCTAAGACCACAAGGTCGTTGCGATTTACCTGCTATCGTAGCAGATTTCATCCCCATGTCGTTGGTCCCATACGAGACAGCACTCACCCACCCGCCCCAGGTCGGTGGTTTACTGTAGGACCTGTCATCCTGGGGTGGAGATGACTATGAATGACATGAACTACATCGAAGAGAGGGCAAACCATTCTTTAGCATTTCGTGGACAGGAGATGTGTAATATGCTCTCGGCGCAGCAGTGGAACTTCTCGTTTCTCGTTATGAAAATTTTAAATTCCTCTTTTTTTCATAGGCATAGTGGTTACTTGAAACAAGCAACCTGTATTGATGCGAAATCGGTCAACTTGTAAATTTAAAAATTGCTTCATAATGGAAGGCGAAATAAGATCCGTCATTGATGGTAAAAAAGTGTTTTGGTAACCATTAAGGCGATCGGATGGGGCACCAAAATTAATCATATCAGGTCTCACTTGTCCTTTGGCGCACAGTTCCTGCCACATTTTTACTACACAGTGGTAACCTTTTAAATTCGTATTTATAGTTCACTCTCTACTCTCTGCTGAAAGGAAACAAACTGGACTTCCACTTAGCGATGAGTCCCGATACCTCGGTGGCCCTTTACGAAGCTTTCTTATCGAAGGTTCGTTTTGAGTACCAGGCTCCTGACAAGGTCAAAGGTAACTCTCCTTGCTCATGTTTTGTCCTCGTGCCTGACTGTTAGCATCCATGCTTTTTAGTTTTCTTCAAAAGGCGTTTTGCTACATGCAAACTTACGAAAATTTTCCTTGACTATTAATGGTAAAATGCATGATCCCGATCCAAGATCCACCTTACTGTTTCCATACCAACCAGGTTGTTCGCAATGCGATTTGGTAGGGAGAGCATTAACGGGATAGGACTTATACTTCCTAGGGGAGAGTGAGTGGCTTTGGTCTTTCTTCGATCACGTCTTGTGCTCCTTTTATTTTCCCACCAGGTAGGGTTTCATTTGCCTAGTAGACTTTCTCTAAAACGTGCCTCCGCTTTTGTTAAGGTCTTCTAGCCTTTGGCTTGTGTTCGAAATTTGTTATACCACCACATGTGCCTCCAAAGTTACACTGGTCATCAATTGATGATTTTTAGCAGTAAGTCGTGGAATCAGTCAATCAATGGTACATTGGGACTGTTGAGAAGGCAACTCTGTCTTGTCTCTCCAGTCAATTGGTCATTCTTTGTCCACTTACCATGCTTGAACAACTTGTGAATTGCAAGTTCTTTCCATCGTAAGCGATTACCAGAGACTCTTCAAACATTATGCAGCAAAACTAGGCGGTTTCTGACCGCTGAACTGATGCTATTCGGATTACTTGGAGTTCCTTTAAATCCTTACTCTTCCCTCCTCGTTCCTGATACCACAACTGATTTCTTAGTCAAAAAAAGAATCATCCATGAAACTGGCAAAATGCTATTGATGAAGGCCATTCGCTAGGTCAAGATAAGTATTTGAGATAACAATGATGAATTGCCTTCACAACGCCCAAAATGTCGATGGCTGTCAAATTGATTGTTTTTGATTCCTTAAACTCCGATCTTAGATAATCGTTTGCTTCAATGCGTGGGTGATTGGATGGAACTTAATGGCAAGCGATAAGTATGCTAATGAATGCGAAAAAGCGATCAGGCCGGACGAATCGACGCTCATCGAGTGATGAATCCATCACTACAGTGGGCAAGTATCAGCTTGGCGACTTTTGGTGATGGCATTTGCCCATTTCGAAACGGTGATTCGATGCGAATAAAGCGATTGAACTCATGCGGGGAAGAACTATGTGCTATATGGCATTGAATTGAGTGCCTACTTTGCATTGCAAGCGTGATTAATGGAGACGTGACCTAAAATGCCTCCTGATCTCTATTCCTTTGGGGAAGGATCACGAAGGAGGGACCTTTTAACTGACCCCACAATTTAAATGGGTGTTTACAAGGAAGGCCAAACGAATGTTCGAGATCGGACGAGATCGTTATTGTTAAACAACCTAGGAACCGAGTGTATTAGGAGGACGAAGGCAAATAAGGAGAGCTACAAAACTGAAGTTTCAACGCATGATTTTGACGAATGGACGTCTAGAGAAAAAATCAACCCGTTGTTCAATGGGTTTGACTCTGAGGTGGGTCCTTTTATTATACAAAAAAAATATTCTACAAAACTACCCCACAGCCATTCATTGAAATCCCGCAAGAAGCAACAGGATGAGAGGAGAGAGGTCAAGTAGAGACGAACCTGAGGGAGTTGCTGGAACTCGATATGCGGCTGTTTGGAAGCAAACTGCTGGAGATGACGGGAAGCCTGTGGAAGAAGAGAGAAAAAGAGAGGAAGAATGACCTACAGGTGAGCGGGCGGGTCAGTGAGGTGAATGAGGTAGGATGTTGCTACCATCGGCTTCCCCACTTCCTCATTCTCCACCGCCTCCACCTCCAACTCATCATAGTTTGGTGTTTTTCGCTATCTCGAAGGTCCACTTCATCTCCTGACACAGAAAGTGGGCAAGATGATAGATTTCTAGGAGGCAGTGGCGTAAAGCCTGACCTAAACCTATGCAATATCACTAGCTTTGGTGATGATAATACCAAATGAAACAAGTCAGTGAGGCAAAGAAACCAAAATGGACTTTACTAACAGATTTAAATGAGTGGGCGCCCGGGTACTTTTGCCTGAGGTGAGGTGAACAGCTGCTAGTCAGTACCGCTTCTAAATCCCATTTCCATATTCGTTCTAGTGGGTACGCGTATGCATTCGTTTTAGTCGCTTGGCGCAAGTTTAACTTTTAGCAAAAATTTTTTTCTCTCCTCAGTCAATTATTCACATTTCTGTCGATGTGCTGCTGGGAGTTGGGATAGTGCCCGAGAAACGGTTAACTACCACCTAAATTAAACTGAAATTTACAACCCTCCGATCTATGGAATTTTTGCGGCTTCGAGTTTGATTTGAACTATCAAAACATCGCTAAAGAGCTTTGGCGAATGTTTTCATTTTCAGGAAGTGCTTTTAGGAGAAGCTGTGACAATTCTCCTTATATTCTGATTTGAATGCTTCCAGAAGGTGTGCAAAGTTATCGTATTTCAAGTGTCCTCCTCTTTGAGGGATGCAAGCAGCAAAAATGATTCGCTTTTGGTGTGTTTTATGGGAGAGGAGTGTATCTTGACAGCTTTATTGGGCACCAACCGTTCGACATCCGGCCGACAAGAATGAGAACCGTCTCTACCGACCCCGAAGAGAAACCTAATTGTGAGAATTGAGAAACCGCATTGTAAACAATTGAGAAAAGGATTATTTGCAAAAAAATGTGTTACGTATTCCATTGGCTTCTCGAATTGTTGTGAGGAAGAGGCATCTTCAGTGACTCAAATGCACAGGTTCCAAGTTGATAGCTCAAACGTTTGTGCTTCCGCCGCTGGGCCTCAGCCCATCACCCGAGGCAGTCTGTTTGCCTATTTGCAAGTTTATGAGAGGCCAAGAGGTTAAAAGGTCACTTCCGGCAAAAAAGTTTACTTTCCGCTTGACTAAGACCAAGGCGTCAGTTACTAATGGTCAGCCACCGTGGGAGCGAACTTCTCCAATGCTATCTAACATGGAGAATCTACCGTTAAAACGCATTAACACTAATGCTTGAACTCAACCTTCCTTAGAGTTTTTTTGTTTATTAACAGGCGGGGAATGTGGCTAAATCTCTACTTATCCGTTATGCGTTATTTTAATCATCGCTTCAGCCGATGTCATGTTCCTTCACAACGTTACAACCGTGCAGCATGCGCTCTTGGCCAGTTTATTATAACTAGCTGCTCTAAATCGAATGCCGCAAGTAGAAGATTGAGTTAAAAGCAATAAAAGGATGGTGAATTATTCTTGATTTGGACAGTTTTTCATTAATTTTTAGACATCGTAATTTGAAATCAAACGATAAAACATTCGAATGAACGCATTGACACTGCAATGTTTTTTAGTTGTGGATATTGGCTGCTTCCCTTCTTTTTTGTTGAACATCTTCACTGTAGATGGCGTCTTTGGAGCAATGATGGATGTCTCACTAGTCAATGATGGCCCTGTTACGATCACTCTGGATTCGCGCAACTCTGACTCTCCGTCACATTCTTTCTTGAAGGCGTCTACTATTGGTGACATCGCAGATGCCATATAGGGATGGAACTTTCTCCTTTTCTCAATGGAAATAAATTTGGTCTTTTAAGAACTCTCTCCCTATCCCAGAGTGGGATTTTATTCTTTATGTGTGCAAAATGCACCCTAGGAAGCTAGAACATATGAATGAAGGCTTGGGCTGCAGCCCCATTTTAGTGTCCGGAGCAAGATAATGCTCTTCTAATTGGAAAACAAAAGAATGGGTGTTGGGGTCGGAATGAAAAGCATCTTGTTTTTTTGAAGTAATTCTGCTCCAGCTACGTTTTGCAGTGATAGCGGGCTCAAGACGGGAATTTCAGTTAGCCGCAGACCAATTTTGAACTAAGCGTTTTTTCTTCCCTGTACCTGAGCAGAGAAATAAAAAGTGCAAAACCGCTTTGGGGGACTTGCAATGGTGTTTATTTTGGAACTGATGTCCTTCCCTTTGCTTTACTTCAAGCCGACACTAAGGAGCCTAGAGAAGGACTGGATGGAGGTTGTGGGTGGTACACAACGCGGCTTAGCTGCATTTTCAAGTATACGAGGCGCATTTCATCCGGTTGACTAGGGTGAAGAGGGATGGGAATTAATCCTTCACTTTCTCAAGCACGAAGAGTGGTTGGTGCCATTCTGAGAATTCGGCAGGCTTCCACGACTCTTGCCTCAAGAATGGTGCAAAATGCTCGAGCACTCACGCTCAGGAGGCTAGAGTCGACAGTGGGGCTTTAAAGTTCGAGGCCTCCTTTCAACAAACTGGTGACAGACGTGAACAAGGGTATGGGTCGAAGCACAGAAGTTTTACGAATCACAGGGTCTGTCAAAGTAACTTTTTGGCTGTAATTCTCCTTATAAAGAAACGTAAAGGTCTTCGTCTGTGTCTTCAAGTTGACCTTGATGCAAATATTGCTCTTGAAGCTAGTGACAATGAATTGGATGTTTTTGGGAGCAACACCGCAAAAAGAGATGATTAAACTGAAACAAAAGGTGGAGTGGTGTTAAAGCAGCTGTGAGGCATGCTAATAAACTTGTAGTTGGTCAGTGAAATGCAGTGTTTGAATCTATTCCCTTAGCATTGAATCGCAGTTTGACCTCAATGCTTGGAATCAGTTTTGTTCAACCTTTAAAAGGCGTCTTCCTGCAGCTGAACCTGAAAGAAGACGTAATGCCCGGGCTGCATAGCTCGAAACCCAGGATACCTTGTGGGGATGCAATGATGGAACAAACAATTAAAGAACTGCCTAGCCCCTTCCCTTTTATGAGGTTCGTCCCCAGTTCTTCCGATGGTCACCCTTCAGATCGGCCATTCCAAGGCGGTTGGTGCTGTAAGGTAAACCCTTACCTACCAACCTTGCCAATCATCAAATTTGTCTGCAACTGAGGGGCTAGTAGACTATAACGTCACTGATTTCTCGTGAGGTTTCTACCAGACCTGGAGTTTCATCCTGATTGGAAAATGTATTGGAAACGGGAATTGTGCAGACCATCGCGTGTGACCATTGTTTGTGTTGAAGACATTGACCTAAAAGAGGAGTCAATTAATATATATAGAGAGTTTTGAACACTTTATTGGGGATAATGTTTCACGTCTGTTCTACCGAGCTGGTAGAGGGGTGAAGGGGACATCACCTGTTCGCTTCTTTGACATCTTCATGTAGGTACCGTAGACGGCTCCGCGACAAACTTCTCTAGGGGGTTAATGGTCACTGCTGTTGTCACTTTAGCTGTTAATGGTTGTCGAAGCCAGATTTCATTTTCAGCCCTTCTGTTGGAAATCGTTGCAGACTCTCCAGTCCGCAGTATCTGCATTCCTTCTGTTACGTTAGGATTTACCATTTTAGGTATGGAAATCATGACAATTGTCCTTTAGGCCTAAGTTTGCCCACCACAGCCACCAATGGGATGCTCCAAAACTTCTCTGAGGACAAATGAAAGCATAATACTGGGACGGAATAAGTATTGTAGACATAGAGAAGGGCTAGTGGACTACTGGCATGGGCCAGAGGCCAGGCAGCCCAGCAGAGGTACAGTAGCGAAACCCTAAGCGGTCCATTGCCAAGATCTAGAGTGAAAGCAAACTATTAAGTCATTTTGGAGTTAGCTGCCGCGGTATCTGTCATGCGCCAGCCTTTCTAAATGCTTGACATTTATTCAGAAGGACTATTCTGCAACCACCGTTCCTGCAGAAAGCAGATTCTACTCCTGTGAGATTCAACCACACGAGAGGTTGTGAGTTGATCGGAAAGTAATTGAAGTGTAAATGGATTAGCAAACCACTGTTCCACTTCCGCTATTCAAACTTTGTAATTTTATTTCTAATGAGGAGGGAAATTACAGTGATTGCAACTTCCGACTCCCTCAACTTTTCCTCACGAATGCCCCAATGGAGAGATCTTCGGAGTCAATTTGTATGCATATAAGGAAGGGAAATTGGTTATTCTTGTTTTCAGTTTGACTCTACTTGTAACTTTGATTCATTTTTTTGACCAATCAATGCGCTTGCAATCAAGAACATCGAGAGTTTTCCCTCTTAGATGCACCAGGTTTCAAACCCGTGTAATCGTTTTGACCTTAAAGCAAACAGAAATGCTTACATCAACCTTAGATGTCGCTTTATTACTGCAACGGACTCTAGTGAATGCACTTTAAACAATCACTTTTTCAAGATCAGAGCACTCTAGCAATCTTTTCAGACCAACTTACAAGCTTACTATAGGCCTCAATGGTGGCATTCAGTGGATTACGAACATCGAAATTGCAATTTTTACATCGTCCGGGCGAGAACTACCTGCCTATGCCATCACTGGGGCAATGGCTCTCAATCCCTTTCCATAAAGTCGATTGTCTACCCGCAGAAGACCTGCTTTTGGGCTTTGACCAAGGGGTTACCGGACAAAAAGAAGACCGAGTGGGCTGGTGGACTTAGTCAACGCCTTTTGCGTACATTCTAGTTTGTAGGGGGGATTTTTTGCATTTTGTCTTCAAATATTGGAGTGATTTTTTTCCTGTGCAAAAATGTCATGCGCGGCTCCTCACGCCTGTTTTTAATGCTGTCAGGAGGGCCATAAACAGTTATCGTACAAGTAGATTTCCTCTAGCTAACAGCACTTAATTCCGCTTTGTTATCTATTTCTGAGCTTCGACAATGTTATTGCATTCTATCTTACGCTAAAAAAACTCTGTTATAGGAAAGCAACGTGGAAGGCAACAAAACGCCCTCACTGTGAAGACAGGGAACACTTTTCTCTTTGTCGCCCTGAATAAGTTACGAACATTCCCAGAAGCTGTTGTCAGCCATCATGAATGAAGTGGCTTGATATGCTTAAATATGGTGATTTGTGCGGCAACTTCCATTTACATGGAAAGCTTATCGTATGGGAAGTCTTCCTGTCGGATCTAACCCTTACTTCTATCTGTAGCAGCCCATTTATTGGATCATAAATGTTTGTGTGGACTTGTTTGCAAATTTGTGGATGTATTTGTTAAATAATGATGTAAATCACTCAAAAAACCCTACTTTGATTATTTAAGTTTACTCGTTAAAATCGTCCCTTCTGAATGGCCATGCATGTCTACCCTTCACAATCAGGACACTTGGTAAAGCGGCTGTGGAAATAAAGCATGCATTCGCCCACTTAGCCTAAAGATGATTCATAATTCTAGTTCAATGCGCTTCCGAAATTTGGGATAGAGACTAGCTAGGGCACTGAAAACACGTCACTTATTTCATTCCAATTTATCAATGCAGTAAATGCATTTTCCAAACTTGACACCCCACAATAAGACTGATGTTGTGAGCCTTTTAATTGAAATGAACCCATGCAACATTTGTCCAGCCCAGTTGTCCACACAAAGTGGGTATAGCTTCAACCAGCCAATTAAAATGCGGACAGCTGTCCGCCGAGAAAAATGTTGGCCAATTACATGCTTCTCTCCCACTTGGCCACGCATGGGCACGCGTTCACGCACACCCACGCACGCACCTCCACACCTCGCACTAGAGAGCGGGTCGTTTCCGCGGCAACTATTCCTAGGCCCACCAGCTGCAATGAACACCTATCTGGGTTGCGTGACAAGCACTGACTCACGTGGCAGCGGCCCGATTGCGGGTCGCCACCGGCCCACTCCCCACTCCACCACCCTTGCCGCCACCCTCGATCGACTCTCTTCCACCTCTGCCGCCGCCAACACTCACGTGGGGTCAAGGATGCAAGGACGCACCAACAGTTTTGACGCAATGCAAACAGTGGTGCTCACTCGGAGTCAACTGGACAAACCTTGGGGCTTCCGGATTCAAGGAGGCCAGGATTATAACCTCCAACTCACGGTCAAGAAGGTAGGTGTCGTTCCGTTGATTTGTTTAATGATTGAGTGCTCTTAGAATCTTTTTTTTCGAATCAAGTTATTGATCTAACTTGGAAATTATTGAGTGGATCTTTGAGTATGAAAGTTATCGTCTTGGTCTCTCTTAGATCGATCTTAAAGACCAACGCAAATGTTTTTGAATGTCGCTTGCTGTCAGAAGGTGCAACTTATTTCTCCTGCTGTATTCTATGCAATCGAATTGGAGCAACAGTTGACCTTAAGTTAGGTTTGACGAATTATTTCTTCCATTCACGTTTCTGTGCAAGAGAGGTAAACAAGTCGTAATGTCTTGGGCTTAAAACAGACCCTTCTGACTGCTTTGCCCTTCTGGAGATGCATATGCCCTCACTCAGCCGGTCATAAAAGTGCTGAAATGTCATCGGTGCAAGTGGACCCCTGAAAGGGTTCATCCAGTCAACTATGAGCATCAATACAAATGAAATCAGGTGAATCCTTTTAACATTTCCTTCGATTTTACGGTTCCTTCTTCATTTGAGCTCAAAATGAGATCTGACGTCGCAGGTAGTTTTGAGCTTTTAGATCTGTAATTTGGTTTGTTGGTCTTTGAAATGTTAATGGTGGGAGCGCTCAGAATTCTATGCGACTGAAATAAGACCACCAAAACACTCTGAAAAGACGCCTTGGTATTTTTGCCCTCTCCGATCCCCAAGGCAATTTTTTCCCGTCAGAGTGGGCAAATCCGGCCTAAGGTGGGCCTTAGGATTAGGCTGAGAGATGGGAGGACTCTGAGTTTTGGAGTGAGCATATGGATGCTAAAGTTCAGTATGCTCAAGTACACCTCTTTGTAAAAAATGCTAATACACTTCTTCTTACACTGCCTTATGTGCGCGATGGATAAACTTTCCGAGACTTCGCTTTATCGGTCTTCTGCTGAACTCCTATTCCAACTTGAATCACACGATGGAATTTAGCCACATCAGAGCGTAAATTAAGGTGATGTTGTGTGAGGCCCCTAGTTCTGGAATGACATTTACGTAGATAGCTGAAGGAGGTGGAGGTGGACCGAAGAAATTCTTGTCTCGCTGTCACTCCCTACCATTGTCCTTTGCACCGAACTCGCTGTGGAAGCAAAGCAATTGGAAATAGCTGAAATGGGAACTGGAATTCAGAGGAATTATTTTATTTTTACTTCCTGTAGGCCTTAAAGGCTAACATAAATGGGATTGGTGTCGTTTTTTCGCTGTCACGGACATATTCAAAAAAATATCATATCCACTCTGTTGATGGGGTATCTCCTTTCTTTGCTCCAGGAATTTGCGTATCCTTAGTGCATTACCTAAGCCCCTCGAATTTCACTTGCGTACACATTAAAATTTTTTGGGAGTGCGATAAAGAACTCAAAGAGCAATTACAATATGGTGTTTACCCTTGACTTCTGCTCCTACCCAGGAAACTTTCCCATGCACTGTCCATTCCCAGACCAACGATTACCTACCCAACATTCATGTTAATAATCGCGACGAAGAAAAGGGTGCAGACGTGAGGCTTTTTGATGGTGGCATTTTGTGCTTCAGGTTGATGGAACTGCGCTTATGCGAGTCCACCTCCAATTCATAACTTCTTGCCAAACCTAGCATATGCGATCGGCTGCTGAATAATTTTTTGGACAGTTTTATGCCCCCTAAGCTCCGTCATAAGGTAACCAGGAAATATTTACCCTCTTTGACAATTCAATATTTACCATAAATGTTGACGCCATTACATTCTACCAGAGATAATTTGCCTAAATTTACACTGCTCACCGCAATCTATCATGTGTTCACCAGCTTGCTGGGGGAAAGTTGCAGACATCCTCCTCCACTTGAATGGGTGGAAGGTGTAAATCGTACCATCAGTTGCTACTTCATTCGCTGGTTGAAACGAATCCTGAACAGCATAAACAGAAATGACAAAGTGAAATTTTATGTTGTCGAAAATAAAAAACTTAAATGCCTTGACATTTGTCAGAGTGGATAAGGTGAGAACATGTAGATCGCTTCGTTTACCACCTGAGCAATGCATCAATGCGCAACCCCCGATCCTCTATGGGAGGACACGCGACCTACCAATGGGCAGAGTTACTTCCTCTGCCAAATAAAGTGAATAAGATGGCATGATATGAGATCCTATTCAATGGTATAGCATGCAGTTGACGCTCCGGTTTCCGGATCTGAGCTAGGTGTCTCAAAATGGTGATGTGTTTTTGTTTATCTACAATTGAACCAAATCGTGCTAAAATAATGGTTGAAGCTGAAACAACAAAGCCGGGGTAGATACCCTCGGCGTGAGGATATTTAAATCTTTCTTTTGTCCTTGATAGGTATTTGAATTAATTAGTTCAATTAGCTAAGCGTCGGTATTGCATTCGAAAAGGCAAACACATCTGAGTTGTGGTGTTTGGTTTTCTTCCGAGGCTAGCAGCAAGCAAGGCAAGAAAAGGATCCTGTATTTTATTGAGGAAACTTGCAATGTTTGCCTAAAAAGCGTCCTTTAACATCACAAAATCATGGACTTCTTAAACAGAATTTTATCGGTTCCTTTGTCCCATGTTGCTAGCTGATTACTTCCAATAATAGCGCAGGCCTCTGACGCAGTGTAGCCGAACACGCATCATTTCCTTTAGCCAACTGTAGCCTACTAATTATCACTCCCACTCAAACCAGTGATTCAAGACCGCAAATTTATTGCTAGTGGAGTCGCGAGAATCCTCCGTTGTAGTTAAGAGCACTCATTTTCAATGTTCAAAGCCCTTTCGAAGTTGTATTAAGCTCTACCAAAATAAAAACATCAGTCCGCCTTATGGCTTCATCCCTTCTTCGATTGTCCTTATCTTTATCTTTGGCACATAATGAGTTCTCATATGGGTTACATTTGAATACTAGGGAGGATCGAGGATAATAGGGTGGCATTACTTCCTGAAGAAAATGCCGTTCATCAATAAACCGTGTAACTTTGGTCGGATGGCCCGAATCTTGTGTCGGAAAGGAGTACATTTGGGGCACAGTGCTCGAGGCTGGACCATCTTCTATTATGAGATTATTCTCGATGTTAGCTAAGCTTTTTAGTAACACTTGCCTAAAGACAACTCTGAAAAGAGAAATTGCATGCCATTTGACTAAGATGTAAGTAGTAGGCCTTTCTTTAAGGTCAAATGCAATGCAGTGGATCTTTTTTTCTGTAGTTCAGCTGTCATTGGATGAAACTCGAAATTGAAGATCTGCCAACAGTTAAGTCCGCTAACCTCCTATCACGGTAACCATATTCCTTTATTTAGTGACGTTGATGTTGGCTAAATGGTGTCCACCCCGATGACATTAGTGTAGTCACTGCCGCCGCACGACCACTCACTCTGTTGGCATTTATTGAGCCAATGGTGTCCATTCATCCTCCCAAACTCGAAAGGATGGTAGTCTTTTTAAGCACCAATTATGATGCGTCAATCTTATACATTTATTTTATCTTCTTCTGCAGAAACCTAGGCAAGACTTAATTTACCAACTGCCGAACTTCTTAAGTTGTGAATCAAGTTGGCCATAGTTAAAGGGGTTCTGAAAACCTCAACCATGGGGATTTTAAGCACTCTTTTCTTAATAATAATAAGTAATAATGCACTAAATACTTTTACATCAACAAATTACTTTGAGGCCTTCTATGATCGAAGATTGCCATTTGTGTCTTAAGAGTTGGTCGATCGAGGCGGAGGTAATTCATTTTTGAAATGAGCAATTGTTTAGCAATGGAAGGGTTCGCTAAATAAAGTGAAGTTTTGGTGTGGTTCTTCTCCCTGTCCCAAGATTAAAGTAATCTCCACTTATAGCTGAAGCGTTGCTCCTTGAACTCTACCGTTTGGTTCCTGTTGACATAAACTCCTGTGAGGGCGCTCAAGACTTTGGTCTGACGGTACTTCTGTTACGAAAGTATCCTCCATACTTTTACGCTGCTTTAGTGAGTTTGATGCGCTGATGATATGTGTATTAAGAGTTCAGGTTTATTCTTTGGCCATTTTTCATCCACAAAATCAGTTGAAATTGACCTTGAGGTTGTGGATTAAGATCCAAAAGAGGTCTTTTGTCAAAAAAAAGTCCCTTTTATGCACTATCAAAAAGTGGAGACGTACCGATTAGAACTAATGATCTAGCCAAACAATTGTGTCAGTGCAAGGAGACGAGAAGGGGTCGCTGTATGTGGGTCTGCCTATCATCTTGTAATCTTCGAATTCACTTCACGTGAGACCATGACCACTTGATTTCCCGAGTATTGTCGAATGCAATTGTGACGATTGAAATAATTTAGCATCTACCCTAATTAATAAGTATCTGTTCTCTTTTACTCAAGTAGCCAGCAAAACTCCTCATATTGTGTAATCGTCCACTTTGCTGGGATAAAAATTGAAAAATGCCTACTTCTACCATCAGAAGGGCTCAAAATGCCTCCCTTAATAGTGCTGTTGCATACAACCCTCTTTCAAGCTCCCTTTTGCCGTCACTGCAATAGCTTTTGGGCTGCTCTCCTTTATGTTACTCCTCAAGGCGCGTTTATTTCCACGCACTTCTACTTCTGCTGCACTTTGGCAGAGCGATAAATATTGATGAGGGGACTGTTGAACAAGTTGATTAAACAGATGATTTCCCGCTCAAATCTCGCCTATAAATTACAGGCTACCGAGCTCTATGGTTAGAACCTCTTGTCATTTCCGAGAGCGAGCCATGGAGAGCCGAATGAAGGAACAACCATTAACTGTGACTTGCATCCCCATGATGTCTCACGGCAGTTGTAGCTCAAAACAACCCCAAAAGACTGATTGGATAAAGTGATAATTAAAGAAATTGCCGAAAACAATGAGTTCATTGTGCTCCACTCGCCCAACTAGCGCTGTCCCCACCTGCTATTACTGAGTAGGCAGTAGGCCAAAATTAACGCATTTATACCCTTAAACGCGATTTCTGAAGGTGCAATCTTCCCATCTGCTGTCCTTGCACAAGTCAAGTTGGGAACGAAAAGATTTTAAACTTTAAAACTACAGACCTTGAACGCATAACTGGGGCGTGTTTCATGTACGGAATAGCTCTGTCTAGGCCATTCCAGCCACTGTTGATCAGCTTGACAGGCAGCAAGGGTATTGCGTCCTTGTGTGTTAGTAAAATGCTTAAAAGAGTGCGTTTAATGAAGGCGACGAATCCAAATTCGTGGTCATTCGTTTGCATTTGGATGACACGATCGACAACTTTAAGTGCTGAGCTGCAAGGCACCTGTCATTGTTGTCAAACACGCTCGTAAGCGCGTCTGCCAGTGAAGCCTCCAACGGTGACTATTCTAAAAACATCATCAGCGCATAATCCATTGTGCAGTAAAGTTGCACGAGAGATGAGTCTTCTTCCTGTGGGGGCGGTGAGTATAACACAATCATTGCGATTGCTCATAATCGTTAATCCTGGAGTGATCATGTTGTGTTGATGGATTCTTATTTTAAAAACAAAAGTACAATTATTCACGCTTTACTCTGACCTCCACGAATTTTTGCTCATTCAAAAGCGTGATTAGTCCCTATTCAAAGTGGAAATAATGCAAGAAAATACCAACTAGGCTTCTGCCTTCAATCTCCTTGTTATGCAGGCTACAATTGGGTTTGTCAACTTCGAACCTTGCCGATGTGAGTGGATGGAGTGCAGTAAACACGAGGAATTTCATTTAGTAGAGGACTGTACTAGTTTTTAGGGTGCTATTTGGCAGTGTGGTATGTCAGTTTTGCCCTAGTTGTAGCATATTGAGAGGCAGAAAGGTCGCATTAATGTTATCTCATGCCCAAATTCCCTTGTAAATATGAGGTGGTTACAGAAGATCGCAAGAGTTTTGCCTTGAGAAACAGAAGGTACTTGTTCACCATTTTGCCTGCAAAGACAATCATCAGTAAGGTGCATTATCCCTTTCCAAAGGCATTAATGGAATCTAAGGTAAGGGGTTCCACCTTGCGAAACATCACTTCTCCGTTTCTAGCCCACTTCCATCCCTCAACTTTCCGTTCAGTTATGCCTCTGGCTGGCATATGTCGGTTTAATGTTAATGCCAAGAAGAGGTAATAATCCTCGTTTGAAGAAGTGTTTGAGAAAAGGAGAGGATGAAGTGAGGTAGTCTTCCCCATCGCAGTCCATCCGACTCCGTTTTATTCCAGTCTCTCGTCTGGGCATTGCCAGTATAGCGATCTTGCGTGATACAACGCTCCATGAAATGTTTGATTGCTTCAAGAACTTCGTAATACATACAGGAGGCATTTCTCACCAAGTTAGTTAGTTAGTCAGTCAGTCAGTTAGTCAAGAAGCAACCAACAGGTAATCATTGTAATTTACTGTCAGCTTTGAATGCATGTCATATTAGATGCGTCTGCTCAGCTCTACCATTTTCTGCGTCAAATCTCTTCTCCAGGCTCTTTCTGACTTGGTAGTTTACACTCAGCACATACAGCAACCAGCTTATTTAACTTTGACACTGATTTAAATACATTTTGTCAGGTTTGTGAAAGAGACAGGCCCAAATTATATCCAACTGGTGCTACAGATACTTGATGAGATTTACGGGTATTTGCATTTGCATCGAGTCATTCCAGTGATCTCTGTATTATAAATCAAGGACTTTTCAGTTCCCTCGCATATACTAAAAGCATCCCAACTCCAAAACATTCCTCCAGATTGTGTGTAGAATCAGCCTTGAAACTTTGAGGATAGTTGCATCAAAACTGACCCGACATTCAGATGGCCTGAGCCGACCAGACCCTCTACGGCGGCTGGTATGCCTCCTAAAGGAGGATGCGTCTCCTCATGGTAAGATGAAAGAACCGGAGGACTGGCAGAACGCTCCAATACCATAGCGTATCAATCAAAGATGTTGTAGCTATTAACATCACAGTACTTTAAAAACATGTTGCTATTACTACTGTTCATGGTCCTTGTCAGAGGGTGAACTGCAAACACTTCTTATGGCTTCTTGACTCCCACCTCATTTGATACTTTCTCAGTGCGACACCCCTCTCCATCAATCTTCTCAATGCTTTTGCTTCTCCTTGTTTCATTATCTAAAGACGTGCCGAACGGTTTGTTAATTAAGTTTGCCTGCTTTCACTCCACCAACATTTCTGTTGAGGAATGGAGAAAACAAAGTTATAGTTGTACCTTCAGTATCAAAGCCCTGTTGAAAGCGGCACCTCCCTCTTCGAGAGTCAAGCATCCTTGAACCGAGTGTCGCGTCTTTTTTGCTATGGGATTTCTAAGGAAACCAAACTCCCTCAGCATTATCATATGAAATTGCCACGACTACAGGTGGTTGACAGCTTGCACCTCACTCCCCAGATGATGTGACAGTTGGGGTTTGTACTAGACCCCTCTTATTGGGCGGTATGCCTGAAGAACAATAGTGACACAATGCCACTTCAGAAGCCAATCTCCTTTAAGTGGTGAAATAAACACGCAGCACTAGCGAGAATATAATTGACAAATTATTCCACTTGTGATTGGTGAATCGGCCCTGCCAATAAAAACTCAGCAAATTTTTCGCTGTTTTATATACAAGTTGCTAAAAGTAAATCAAACTTTCCTATTTGATTTAAATACGAGACTACTGGAGTTGCAGCATTCTCTTCTGTTTGCTTTGCGAAACCAATGCTTTTCTTCCGCTAAATAGTTTGTTATGCTTCAGTTAAGAAACTACAAGGTTTAGTTCCTCAGTGTACGTAGAAAAGTTTTGGGTACACATTTTTTACTGTGACAAACAATGACTGACAGAATGTAGCGCCAGAGCGATTTATGAGTAAAAGTTACAAATGGAGTGAAAAAAAGCAGTACACCTAAGGTTGCCGCGTTCTTCGAAAACATGCTTTGAATTCAATATTGACCCTCTAAAAGATTGCCTCTGATCAATTGACCGACAAATATTGACCAGCCTTTGATGGTGTGCCCAGTCTACTTCGAGAAGACTTACAAAGCAACCCTATCCACACCTCCATCTTGGAACGCAATCATTTGTAGGCTCAGGGATAATAACACGGAAAAAATTCCTACGAAACGCACTAGTTTGCTACCTGCTCCTCTATTTGGATGTACCTAGTTAGCACAGAAATGGCCCATGGCAAATATACCAACAAGTACCGTCATTTTTTAAAAAGAATGGGTGCCTGCCAACCAAGCGATACTGACCAGATTTCTCAGTAAGAAACGAGTCTTGCTAACTCCTTGTAATTAAGAAGTTCCATTCTCAATTATACTCCTTGAGTTCGTGCTTAATTCAACCCCAAATCAATCAAGAAATCCCATTTAAATGGTAATGTAACGTTATATGCGTCACACAATCAGTAAAAATGTTTTGTTCATACATAAACATTCCCTGAATGAAACCAACAAACGGTCAACGAATCGGGGGAGAAAATGACTATGAAGGTCCGGTGGGTCGTTGGTGGTTTTGTCTTTGGAGAAGGGTCTCGGTTTTGAGTTGCCAGAAACGTCGCTTAATATGCAGGATCTCCATGCGGAGAGCATGTTCTGCGCGAGCCTGTTGCAACAATTCCATCTCAATTGCCCGTTTTTGATGGCGGCGACGTGACCCCGTGGTACCGTCATTCCGTTCACCTAGGCTGGAGAGAAAAGAAGATCTAGATCAGTGCTACTGCGAATTCAATGCACAATCTTTAAACAATCGAGCCTGCATTCCAACAACTTATGCGTAGAACAGAAAAAATCGGATGTTACACCAGATTTATGAAAACCGTGCCTAACCCGACACTTGAATCCTCTAAGGATCCGCATCTCCACATACAATGACGACGAACCAAACAAAACGCCCTACTGTATTATTTTAAGTAGCCCTTCTCTTAAAAGTATGATCTAAGTTGCAATTTAACAGTGGAAGATTCGCACGAGAGAGAAAATTGAAACCCACGAGCTGGAGAAGGCTTTAGTGTCACTGTCAGAGGCTCCATCATCGTCATCCTCATCATCCCCATCGTCCTCGTCAGTGTCGCCGATGATCGGGGTGGCTACAGTAACGGCGCTAGCGGAGATGGGGTTTGAGTTCACCATCGGCCCTCTCCTCTCTGCCTCACTCTCCTCCACCTTGCACACCAGGGCTCCTCCCTCGGGGACAGCCTCGTCCCGCGCAGATTGACTTACGCCACCATCCGTCGCCTCCCCTGGAAATATCGCCCCCATGTTGCTCATGCACTTGTGATCCGCAATCTAAGCGAAAGAAAAAGGCCATGGTTTAAGCTCCAAGTTGTGATAGCCAATACAAGTTGCTCTACTTCTTACCGAAACGTCATCATTTGTACTGCTGTTGTTATTGTTAATTGTGGTGACGGTGGTGGTGGTGGTGTTAGGATTGGCCAAGGGGAAGCGAGGTGGCGGGGCGACGGAGGCAACGAAGGAAGCGGTGGTGGAGGGAGTGTAGGAGGTAGTGTGAAGGGGCAATTGAGTAGGCAACGTCAGTGCCTCTTCGTAGACCTGGCCTGTGCTTCCATAGAGGGCTGTCTGCTGCTGGCGCTCGCGCATCTCCTGTGTAGCCGCAGCCAAAAACTGCATCACCATACTATTCGTCTCACTCCAATCCAATTCTGGCGTCACCTGGCCTTCTCGAATCTTTTTCTTCGTCTTCGACACGATGTTCTCCCACTTCTTCTTTATCTTCTCGTGGGACAAATGAACGATTTCAACAGGTCATGTAGCTCAAAAGGAAAAGCCCAAAATTTTTTTCCAAAAAATTCAGTTAATTCCCGACGTGAGATTTGAAATGTCGATGTTAGAGACTGGCCATTTGAAAAGATACAACTTTTAATTTGTGATGCAACGTTTGAGTTTAAAAGTAAATCGAACGAAAAATTAATTTAAATCTTACCTGTTCCCCTGTTCGTCTCGGCTCGTGAGGACGTTTGAGGGCCATGCTGTTGGCCACCTCCTCCCAAGCTCTCTTCTTCAGCCTATTATGCACCGGAGACATGGAGAGAAGAATGTGGCGTCGTTTTTCGATCTCCTTGATCATTAACTTTACTTCCTGTTGTACAAAACCTTCCGAGCGTCGCCTGGTCAGTGGGGAGATGATGGACTCCATTTCAGCCAAGCTGAGTTGGGTGATCGGTAGACCCGTACAGGTGGAGGGAACCATTGAGGGCTGACTGAAGTGTGATGCCGGCGCCACGAAGCCCTGTGACTGAGGAATACCCATTTTTGCATCAAAGGGGATTTGTGAGGCTTGGGGAAATGCTGTCGTTGCGGCTGTTTGGAGGGCAATTAGAGACCCATTATTATTACTGTTGCTGCTATCGCCATTGCCGCTAGTGCTGCCGCCGGCTCCGATTCCCACATGTGGTTGTGCCTGCATCCTACTCTCTTCGCTTACTGCGTGCCTACCTACCTACCTACCTGACTACGCACGCACTAACATACCTCTGACTGCGCGTGCACACGTACGTCACGCTTGCATCTGCAGAGCGGCAGCCAATCACACCGCTGCATGACTAAACCAGTGGTTAATCGATAACCCGATGCGCTTGTGTGCTTGCGCCCATGCATAGGGCGAAGTGACGGGCGCGTAAGCCTGCAGGCAGGCAGGAAGGGTAGGTGAGGAGAGAGAGCGAGAGTGTGAGGCTAAGTGAGATGAGCGACGAGTGATTGGTTGGGGGCGTGGATGCACCTACGCACCCACACGCATGCACGTAGGCACGAATGCATCTTCTAACCAGCCTGTCCATCCATCTACATTAGCGAGGTCGCGATCTACGCGATCCAACCATCTGCCCATCCATTAATTTATCCGGCTGAAAGTTCCGATTTTTTTGGCAAAGAAAGATACTTTTATGATGAAACGCAGGACCAAATAGCGAACCACTGCCCATTTTTGAAGCCTTGGCGCAATTTGTAAGCGTCGGGTCTTCGTCGATTTGATGCCCAGGCCGCTGAATACCGTCCATAACGGTTAAAGTTACCGCTGACCAATTTACACTGGTAGCACATGGACTCTAAACCACTCTCTCTTATGGTTTAGACGCAACCGGGAAGCCCAGCAGAGGGTCGGCTGCATTGCGGCGACGAGATCCACGAAATTAATGGACAGGACACTCGGACATTGAGTCACTTGCAGGCCACAGAAAGCATCAAGGCTGCCGGGAAGGATTTAAAACTTACAATATCAAAGTGAGTTGGCAAATTGATCATCACTGACCATGGCCACGCATTTCGCAAAAGCTTCAGTCACCACATTCTCGGCCAACCCCTGTGCCACAGTTATCAAATCTCCTGACTAAATTACCTACAAAAACAAGGAGTAACGAGGCTTAAGGCCGTAGATGCTGTGTTGACAGCCTTGTTTACTGTCCAGCGTGTTGGCCTTAACCTAAAGTGACCGGGGCCTCACTAGCTAATACTTTTGGTTCGGTAACAGTCGTGCCACCAGCACGGATCCCGATTAGCCAGAGACCGAATAGGTTCCTTTGAACCATATCCTGACACGTTTTGGGTTCCCCTTGGCGCTACATGTCTGCGACGATCACCGTAATGGTACCTTAGTGATAAAGCATGAAGATTAACAACGGGTTGAAGGTCATAGGGAGAAGACCTCAGAGGAATTGAACATTACTTGGGTGCCTCGCTTGGGAACTGTATTTTAGGGGCGAACGCATGTCCTACGCCACTTGCTGTTATCAGAGGAAATCGTCAAAAGTGGAAAGTAATTAGCCTTGCGGAGCTACTTCCCGCTGCCACCCCGCCTTTCCGTGTCGCCTAAGTGGGTTATCCCGAGCTCTCTCTGGCCCGAGAGGGCACCACATTTCCATATTTTATTAATTGTTTACCGTTTTACAGGTCTGGTATAATCTGGTTTTTGTGTAACCTGTAAACTGGTTAATTGTAGGTCGTGCTCTAAAACTAGAGCTGCATAGCAGAGCTTGGGGTCAGGGGAGATGCTGGATGCAGATTAGGCCATCTGCAAAGCGTGTCCCTCTCCGGCGCCGTTTAAGGCTAGTAACCAACCCCCAGAATCGCCAATGTTGCCACCACTGTATTACCTGAGCCAGTTTCGGAGAGGTTTTATGTCACACAGGTCTAGGAACATCCTCGGTGTGATTGCACGTGGGGGGCACTGCGCACAGCATCTCGCGTCTCCATCATGGAGCTAATTGGAGCCATGATACACAGAATCAAAGGGACCACCATACGTCTACGTTCTTATCTGACCTTACAGTGGCCTGACTAATGCATCAGCTAATCTCTGAGGCATGGTGACAAGTGTATGCCTTGTGCAGAATTATTGGACCTCTACAATAATGTATTTGCTTAAAATGTATAGTCATGTTCAAATAAGACAAGTGAGATGCATCGAGTGCTTGTTTAAACCTCGAATAGACGTTTCTGATGCTGGCCACACCCCAAAAGTTGACCATGGTCATTCTAGCTCAGCACTGGTCAAACCAGTTTTGGATGAATTCGAATTGTTTTATGAAGGGAGCATTTGAAATCATGGGAAAATTATAAAAACAATGCTATTTACTATTAATGTGAACTGAATGCGAGCATAGCTGTATGACAGTCCCTAGAAAACCTTGGCGGTTTTGATCAAATAAGCAGCGGAAATTGAGAAAAATAACACGTTACGGGTGCGTAACTCATTAGTATGCATATTGTGAGATAGTATGGCTGAAGTGTGAGAGTTGACTAACTTGCAAATCGTTTTTTTAACTTAGGTTGGTCTGCTACTTCATAACTTGGCTGAATGAATTGTTATTTCCTACTGTTTGTTGATCTTTGTGGGCTGTTTAAAACTCTGAAGTCATGACTATTTTTCTTCCCCTTCCAGATCACTGGAGAACGATTTCTCCAATCTCAAGGTACAACCTCAAAATTCCTTTGGACGGCAATAGTGAAAGGCGAGTGGAATGGGGCGTTGCAACCATTCACTCCCCTGTACCGCCATCAAAGGCGCATTAAATGTTCTTCTCTTATCCCACTTCTCCTTTCCCTTTATTCCCCATATCCTGTGATCAACCAGTAGATCTACATTGATATGCTTCTAGCTGCTATGCAACATCTTGTGTTAGTAACCATAATTATGATAAAGTTGATTCCCGTAAATACGCAAGAGCAACAGGACCGTTTTGCAATTGGTAACAATGCTTGATTAGCTTTTTCAAGAACTTTGAAAGGCATTGGGTTCTCCGTGTACTCCAACGGATTTCGTACATTCAGGGGGTAGTTATATAACTTCCTTGCTAGAAAACTTGTTTAGTATTCTGTGTGAATGATTGACTAGAAGTAGACTTAACAGTACACCAAAATCTCTCGACTGGATCGTCAAGGTAAGCAGCAGTATTCATTCAATAGTGTATCGGCTTCTATCATACGGACTTTCCATCTGCAGAAGAGCTGAGGGACGAATAGTGAGCAGACATTCATGACACCAGTGCTGAGATCAAATCAGGGGGATCAGGGAAGGCTGGAAAGGCTTGGGTAGGTTGAAATATTAGTGCCACTTCAATTTCCCGTCAGAACATCTGCAATTCAACGGCACACCTCATTCATTGTATTAAACAGGTTTCACAAACTTAAAAGCACAAAAGGAGTAATCAAAGTAGAGTAAATACGCTTTTGTCATACCCAACATATCCAACAAAATGTAGGAGAGAATCCCTCACACATCGGCTCTTGTAAACGTTGGTCGAAGTATTCATCTCTTTGACATTTCAAAGGCTATGTGACGACCGCTTTTGAGCGTCACAGCGCCCAATGCTTTTCCGATTCCCGCATTAGCGTCTTCAAAATCGCATGGAATGACCAGAAGGCTAACAAGGTACGTAAAATGAAGAGAACTTCAAGCCACTACGTGAGAGTAGAATGTCATTTGATGCTTCCAAGTTGGGCCTTCCATATCGCGTTGCGGATGAGGTCGTCTCATGGCCGTGCAGAGGGAGAGAAATGAAAAAATTCCAAGCTCCTAATATTGAAATGCTTATTCTAGGGTTGTGTATACCTGATCTATCACGCTTTCATTGAGATGAAATGATTGGTGCACACTTAAGCCTTGCCCCCTCTCCAAGGAAGACTCATGTGTTATGATGTAGCACCCCTAAACTTTCCTGAGGTAGAGAAGGATTGGACCATGCCACCTAACAGAAGTACAATCATGTATACTCAAGCACCCGTGAAAATAAAACCACGAGTCGAACAAGTAACTAAAGAGTTACACAGCCAATCTTTTCTTTTGGTCATTGTCCCCGGCGATCCCCTTGGTAAACCCATCGCCTCGTCTGTCACAGCTTAGTTAGTTCTACAGGGAAAACGCTTACCAACCAACCGCACCAGTCATCAAATTTGTAGACAGCTGAGAAGATGTCTGGCCGTAACGTCACTGACCCCCTTGGCAATTCCATTGGATTAGGAGTTTTGCCTTGCGTGCGAACTGTATTTGGGGACGGGAAAATTGCAGGCCATCACGTGTATCCGTCGCTAGTCATAAAAACATTTCTATTTCTTCTTGTCACATTGCCTTTACTTTAGTGCATCCTGGCCATGTCTATCTGCGTTCCATCCAGCTAGCAGATAGGTGGGGAGGTATCGCATATCCACCCAATTAACACCTTTACATAAGTACGGTAAACAGCTCCGTAACGAAACGTTTTTGGATGTTTCACAATTCGTGTCTCTTCAGTCGTTAATGGCAGTCCTGCGGAACCCGGAACTGAGGTATTCGCCGACGGTGGATGTCGTTCTTAGGCCTTCAGTTAGAGGCCATCACATATTCTCCCCTCCACAGCATAAACTCTTCTTCCGCTCCACTAAGGCCTATTGCACAGCTGCAGAAATCGGGAAGGATGCCCTTTAAGATTGGGTTCTGCTTTCCGCTGCCATCAGTGCAACTCCCCATGACTCCTCTGAAGACGAAAGGAGACACAATACTCGAGCAAAATGTGTATTATCAACGTGCATTTTGACTTGGGACTACTGGTATGGCCCGAAGGTCAGACCTCCCAGCAGTGCTCTAGGTGGCTTGTTACCAAAACAAAGGGTTAAAAGAAACAGCCAACACATTGCTCTGTGCTTTGCGATTTGGAGCAATAAGTTGTCTACTAAGGACTGCTAAGGCCCATACACTGCACATCTGCGGCCTGGAGGCTCGGGCTAGAAAACCATAGCGGCATAAATAGGCCCTAGAAGTATACCTACTTAGAACAAGCCAAAATGCATTCCTCGTGAAGTAAAAACGACTATGGCTATCAGACCCTTTTGAAAGCAATATTCGGTTGCAAAGGTGGTGGAACTGTCAGCTTGAACTCAAGTGAAGCATGACATGCAATTGAGGAGCAGAGGACATCCAACTTGTAATTAAAACCCAGATTTGTTCATGAAGACCCCAATTCGCCCTATTACCATGAAGAGCTTAAATGTGTTTTCGCATCCTATCCGTTCTAATTTGTTATCGCGCTACCTCTCAACAGAAAGGGTCAGAAAGCAGGCACAATGTTTACCGAGTACACGAAACGTTCACACTCGGAGCGGTTTCTTTGGAATTCGGATAAATAAAAAAGTAAGGAATTCAGATGTCAACGCTACCATCCGCCGAGAAAACTAGACACTATACGAAGTATTTAGTCTCGCCTCACTCCCCTAATACTGATACTCCTAGAGAATCTAAGACCGCTTATTTGTTGCGAGATGTGTCCTGTTTATCTTCGATAGAGCCCAGCATAATCCACCCTCACCTCCTTACTAGGCATCACACAAGTAGGAACATCATATTTCCTACAATTACTAGTTAGTTGACTTCAAAAACTAGGTCGCATAAAAGTAGGGTTCTAGGTGGGTTCACCGATGCTCTCGCGCCTGTGCCAAGCCATGGCACGTGAGGTTGTCACCCAAAACTGTCATGTGAACGATTGAAGTCCAATCCAGCACAAGAGCCAATCGGCTCTCGAGCTTAGCCGAGCAGTGATTGGTTAGTGGAAGTATTTAACTGTGTGTATAGGCGGGACGGGCCAGTTCCGCAACAGTTTAAGTGCTAGTATCTGCAGATGTCGAGTATTCTTCTACTAAGAGGGAAAAGTCTGCGAACAAAACAGCCGGAGTCACCTACTAGCCCTACTGTTTCCCTTTCAAGAGCGAGGTTCGTTAGTTTTTGCGTATTTAATGTGGAAATATTCTTGAGTCACGTGGAGGTACTTTAAAAGTGGTTTTAGTAAGATTTACAAGGAAACACGAATTAAAGCATTTATTTATCACATTTCTGTGGTTCCTGAGCCCTGCAGAAAGGGTTTATTCGGTTTCTTGAGTGTGAGGTTTTTAAAGTAAGTGTTAGATAGGAACATTGCTTTCTTATTATCTCTAGCTCGTTTCTTTTAGAGTTCTTAAGGTCATTTGGCATTAATAAAAGCATTAAAACATAACTACATTGATTTTCCATCACAGGCGAAGGAAATCCTCCGTCTTCAGTCCCACGTTCATCAAGGGCAATAGTGTAATTGGTTGGAATGTGAGATGTGGGAATCGCAAGGTTACAGTCGCTCTTGGTAGGCATTCTTACTGTTTACTCAAAAAAAGGTTACTATTTAAGATGAAAAAGATGGTCGTAGGCTACAGATCTGACCACAATTCAGATTAGTACCAAATCGGTGGGCATCCAGAGCCTTTCTCCACGAAGATCGGAGAAATGCTGTTTCCATCCACTTTTTTTTTGTCATGAATTAGCTCTCCTGATTGACACTCATCGTGTTGCTTTCCTGAGATCCCTTTACTGATGCAAGTTAGCAAAAGTTCCATGTAGGTGAAAGACGATAACGAATCCTGAAATGAGCTAGGTAGGATTCTTAAGTCAATTCACATACATAAAATTCACGAGGTCTTTTAATAATGCTTCGTGAAAATCACGATGTGCAAAAAGTTCTAATGAACACTTGATAGTCTCGTATTCTTTATTCATCCTAGCCTATCGGCCACATGGACACTTTTTTTTGAGGCAGTGAAAGCATTCCTTTACACCAGGACTTTTAACGTGACATGACTGCCGCCAAAATATTTCCCCTTCCAAGTAGTTGCATTATTCTTCAAGAGTAAGATGTAATCATTGCATGGTGTATTTGATATAACTAAATGACTTTTCTACCATAATTTGCAGACATCTCCACCTTTACGGTTCTCTTAGACGGAATCCCTGTTAGAGACCCACAGGTAGGCTGAAATAAATGAGCTAACCATGAAAACTCGTGCGAGTTTTGTAATAAAGGGTAGGTTTAAAAGGCACTTTATGATTGTTCACCTACAGATGATCACCATTCTAGTGCACCATCCTTCTTCAACGACACTTAAGGCAATGAAGACATTTAGGGTTGAGGATTCCACTCATTTGCATTGTAGTCTCTCGATTTCTGCCCTACTTTCATTGCACAGGTCTTTGACATGTAATTGTCTAACACTACTGGGAATAGGTTTCCTTACATACTCTCTAGATGCACGGAGCCGTATGGAGCGGGTGGAGGGACAGCTGGATAGATTTCAGACATAATTGCTGTTTGACCTTCAGCAGTGTGTGCCTCAGAAATGTGGGGTGGGCAGTGAGTGTATCTGTTTCGGAATCACCTATTTAATCTGATCTGAACGGACATGAGATGCGACGTGACACGCCATGTGATACGATATGAAGTGTTCATTCTCTTGACGAACGTAACATGTGCAAGTGGGAGGCAATCCTTCCCTAACGAACCAATTGGTGGTCATTGAAGCTTGTCGGCTACTTCAAATGAATGGCGCATGGCATGGGTTTGCTCAGTTTTACCGTGACTTTCACCTCCTCACCTATTTTTCTACAAACGATTCATTTCACCATTCATTGCGTGAGGCGTTACAACAGGCTCTTATCAACATGGTAATGCGCAAACCCTGTCTTGCAAAATGCGGAGAGCATCAAATGATTCTCTATTGGCTGTATTAGAGAGTCTTTTCGATCGTGGTACATCGCCAGAATCAGACGGAGCTAAACATTTCTGGGTCGTGCGTCTAGCCGCCCCGCCCCCCTCGAAGCGATACACGGCGGCCTCGGTGGCCTTGGAATCGAGTTAAGCGCGTTTAGTTTGATTTATGGAGCAAACAGACTTAAACCACATCTGTCAGGTTCTACTGATGCTTGATGGGATGAAGGCTCGAAATAAAGAGAAAGATAGGAGAGAATGCAATAGGGATCAAGGCAGTTGAATAGACTCTTTGGTTGTGAGTTTCACCGATTTACTGCATCAATTTATGGCCAAAATCGCGCGAAATTTCATGGCTACAAGATATTTTTTTCTCAAGATAATTCCCCAGTTTTAAGGTCAATTCAGTGCCTTTCCTTCCTTCTTAGTACCGTTTCCTGATTCCTCAATGCCAAGAAAAACGGGGCCATCTACGAATTAGTCTTGTAGCGACCTTTGAGCCCCACACCCACCCCCGTGTTATTGAATTGAAAGCCAGCCTCGATTCGGAATTTTGTCTAGATCCCGACATTCTTCCATCAGAAGCGACTACCCCCTTGAAATTGGTGAACCTCACCAACCTTGGTCTCTCCTTTGATCACTGGCTCCTCTCCACATCTACACTTGCGTGAATTCTTTCATGTACAGTCTTTAATTCCTTACTACTTTTAATTGGCGAATCCATCTGTGCCATTTTAAGTTGGGGTGTATATCTGTGGTTCTTGAATACGAGACGTTATGCTACTGAAGGCTTGACTAGGATGAAGCATTGCTTTTAGACTAGAGACTTTTTCGCCCATTTGACTGTCTCAAACCGAGGAAGAAGAATGTATTTCATATCATGTGCAATGCCGGCTTGAGTAAGAACATAGGAGCGGTGCATACGTGACGCCGTTAGTGTGGGAGTCAATGATACATTTGAACGGTGAGGTGTAGGGAGAGTCATCAGACGGGATAGAGGTAAATGGATATGCGTAGAGCGTAGCTGTCGAAAATAAAAACAAGACGCTTGCCGTTCTGGTGGGTTATGGTCACCCAAACATCGCTAGTACGGTCGGTACTACGCTACTTAAATGTAGTCGGCAGGCAGTCTCGAATTTGCTCACCAAGCGGTCCAGCACTGAGTGGAGGTTAATTCAAGTAAGGTCCATGCAATCCCTTGTTAATTAATTGTCCTTTGCAGCTATTCACTTAGTTGGACTTTGGCCGACCACGTTTGGAGGCAGTGTTGATGCTAGTAGGTGGGTGTGACTTGCGAATCGGTCGTAAATCGACTACTAAGAGCTGAACAAATAGGCTAAGGACAGGCGCTGCATCTTCAAAGCAAGCTCCTAACTGTGCGGTTAGGCTGCGAGAGGGATCATGCTCTCATAGTGGCAACAACTGTTGCAAGCGCTTGCAAAAGTATTTGTGTGTGCACAGATCTGAGTGCTAATTGGTTTCTTAAGCACGGCTGATAGAGGAGGCGGGGGGGGGGGTCAATTAAGCACTCCATAAAAAGAAGAGTGCGTTTTGCAAAGTCATGCGCCATCGCATGCCTTGACAGAAGCATTTATCCTCAACAAGACCTTTAAAACTTGTAGGATTTTTTTAGTAAAAAGTGGGATGTCAAAATTCACAAGTAGCAATGAAATCTCTTCTATGCACATAGTCAAGCATTAATCTACCAAATGATAACAATTGGACATTTGTGTCTCACAGTGCCTAATAAATACTTTGAAATTGCTGGAGGCAGTTCTGTCATCCTCACAGTATCTGATTTTTGACTGCTGTTAAGAAAAGATTTGGAATGAAATTGAGTTATGATAAAGCCTCGAAATGCAGACTCTTGGAACGTAGATTAGAAGACCAGACTTCCAAGTTTACTTTCCACCAGCATTTTGAGTGGCGAGGTCGGATGACCATTGACACGCAAAAGGTCTTATCTAACCATTATTGTTGCATTGGTAGAAGTACAAAAAGCACCAATTGTAGCTGACCTCTTTGGCCACTTCAGATGGTCTCATCTAGAATCACAACTCCTAAACGAGAATCTGGAATTTCTAATGAGCACCCGGTTTTCTGGACCGCATTCAACTCCTAAACTTGAGAGCTTTCTTTCACCAACGGGGCCCACAAGCAATTGGTGAAACGACTTGTTTTCACACCTCTTTTACCAAGGACGTAAACATAGCGCCTTGAGACGTCTAGAGGCCAAAACTCCCGGAGGAGGTAACAAGACGGGGCCCCACGTGGTTTGTTACTAAAACTGAGGGTTGCACAAACAATCAATGCATTGCTTAGCCCCCTATTCCTTTGAGCGTTGTCCCTGGTAGCCCCTTGATCAAATCTCAGCGTCGGATACCGCAACGAAAAGCATCCGCGATCCACCCATCCCAGTCATCAAGTTTGCATGCGACTGAGAAGACGTCTGAATGCAACGTCACTGATCCCTCTTTCACTGGATTTGAAGTTTTGTATTCAGTTTTGCCCATTGCTACTTGTAGGAACATTGGCCTAGAAGCACAGTCAGTTAATAAAGGCCAGGTTTTGAAATAGTTCCGTGGATGTAGAGCTTTGCGTCTATTTCTCCTTGCCAATTGGTTCTCGACCCCATATCTGTCGATCTGGGTTCCATCCGGGTAGTGGAGAGGCTGTGCTTCACTTCAGTGACACCTTCGCATAGGTACCGTAGACAGCTCCGTAAAGAAGCTCCACAGGATGGTTCAAGGCCAGTGTCGCTTCGGTTGCGAATAGTATTCCTGTGGAACCCAGAACTGGGGTATTTGTCGAAATTAGACGTCATTTTTGGACCTTCTGTTAGGAGTAGTCACATGTTCTCCATCCTCAGTATGTGCACATCTTCAGTTGCGCTGGAGTTTATTACTCAGGGGTAGAACTCTGGACATTTGTCTTTTTTGACCGAGTTCGCCTTCCGCTACCACCGATTCGACATGCTGAGACTTCCAGAAAGAATTGGTACTACTGGCATGACCCAGATGCTTGGCCGCCTGGTGGAGGCACTATAGCAGAGCCACCAAGTGGTATGTCACCAAACCCAAGAGTCAAAGTGTGAAGTGAATCTTTTTTTACCACATCTACCTGCTTAACTTATACGTTAGAATACACGCAACTTTATCCCAGGGGGATGCAATCAGAATCGTGGATCCAGCTTGACGTGGACGCACTTTCACTGCAGACGCTCCAACATCAACAGCAGCATAATACAATACCTCATTCGTGGCTTACGGTTTCCTACTTGACTGAACGCGTCGATTCGATATTCTGAAAAGTTTCACCTAAGTGCACGAAGTTTGAGTTATGTCACTACACTTAACCAGTTAAGCATTTCAGTGGCAGTCCGAGCCTTCTGTTCTTTACGGTTGCTTCTGGGGAGTGATTCTTGTTTGAAGACTTGGAGGTTCTTCTCACTATGGTGATAATCGCTGATCAAAACAGAACAGTGATGACAAATACCTAAATTTGTTTCTGCTTAAACAAACCTAAGATACCATGTAGGGAGCATGCCACGAATAGAATTTGTCCATATAGAGAGACAATAGAACCACAAAAAAAACGTTTTTCACAGAGCAGGGGATGTAAACTGGATCTGGGTGGACAGGACATGCATCCCGGTGAATGTGAAGCATTGGACTGCCGATCAGTCGGTCTGAACACTTGCGATTAGTGAAGAGGCTTCACAGAAGCGTGGAACTCCCAAGAGGGGGCATTTGTTCTGATGCTCACCAGGGTTTGGAAACGCATAGGACTTGAGAATTTGAAAGGTAGCTTAATTCCAAACTCTGTTCTGCAGTACTCCATGACTGTATTAGTAGTAGACATTACCCAAATTGCCCGAGGTGTGGCGCATAACTTCAACCTGACCAAAAAGAGTCTACTTTCCTCAGCGGGTACAAACTTCCAGATTGGACAGAACCAGCGGGCTTTCAAGGTACAGCGTAAATCATGAAACCTGAGTTTGTGGAAGAAACACATTTCACAGTAGAAACTGCGTTCATTTTTCCACATGGTCCCGTGATTCAACTGATCCCGAAATGGTTTCGATGACGAAGAGATTTGCTGCCATAGAACAGTCTGCTGCGAATTCAAAGCGCAAAGCTGTTTTGCAACTCAACAGGGAAAACCTTCCCAAACTTGCAAATGTTTGTCAACGATTGCGTTGCATTCAACATTACTACGGAACTGTTAGAAGCACAACAAGTTAGGGACTGATAAGATGCGCACTCAGGCGTTCTGACGGAGGGGCCGAGTGTCGGTACAAGACCACCATGCGTGCCGCTACTGCCGCAACTTACCACCTGGAGTACCATTGCCTTGACGGGGCTGACGCGCGCACCGAACATCAGCACGCGTTAAGCAGCTCGCAACGGTACCATCGCCTTCACGTCACGGTCTAAGTTAAACAACTCCCCTGAAGAATAAGGACAACGGCAGGATAGTGAGGAGGGTTATCAAACTTGAGGAATGATTTAGAACTGAAGGAGACAGCTCCCAACTTTAGTGGATAAACACATTTTCCCAACACGGCTATCAGCAGAGAATGGGCGAATCAAAGAACCGCTGTTAACCTAGCTCGCAATCTAGCAGACCTCATCAATCTGGCCGAGTCCGAAAAGTGAAAGCCAGCAAAAAGTCCTGAGCAGATGGTGCCAGCAAATCAAATTATCGGTAGTACAAAGACCATGTGAAAAGGGGGAAAAAGAATGGGCGCACATTGACAAAACGCACAGTGAGGCAGTTCGTTGAGAGAAAAAGTGGCTGACAGCAAAACAGAGCAGTCACCACAGAAAACGTCCTTAAACCAAGACTAAAGTGGGTAAAGACGGCTTAAACCGCACGACACGATGACACTGGTGATAAATGGGTCACAACACAGGGGGGCAGGGAAAAGAACATAGGTGGAATGAGAAGAGATCAGGTCAGGGGAACAACAGCAAGAGAGAAAGAAGCTGTGAAGCAGGAGGAGGAGAGGAGACAGGAGTGGCCTAGAGACTAAGCACATCACACAGTAGTAGTGGTAATTACTGCTCATCATCCAGGTTTGCCTTCACCTTGCTGAAGTCAAATTTCTCACCCATGATTCGCTCGTAGATGTCGAGAACGTCATCGCAGGTCGTCTCAAAGTGTGTGGTGGCGTCATAGCTCGAAGATACGAAAATCTAGAACGAATGAGCGAATTGATGTACAAAATGCCACCGCATTTTGTTTCAACCCACTTATATCTCTTGATTCCTTGTTAGAGAGGTAAATGTGCGGTGCATAAATTCAACCATTTCAACCCTATGTACCCGCGCCAAAATTTCCCTTTGAAGTAGGGCGCTTCACTCAACTGAGCATTTGGTGGCATAACTATGGGAAATCTTATCTTACCTGTTTTGACTCATCTGCAGTACCTATTTGGGACGACTATGCATTGTCCCCACTGCGTAAAAATAGGCATACCGTTTTGGAGTTACAGATAGTACAATCCAAAATAACAGAAGCTCAGAAATGGGAGGTATTTATCCGCCGGAAGAACCAGAGACTAATGAGATGCACAATCCCAACCCACCGGCGCAGTCAATTGAGCCTTCGTTTCACGTGCACACACGACATAATGTATGCCAGCTTTAGCGTGCAACAGTCTATAGACACGTCACAATTATTTTGCGAATGATGTCAATGCTTTCCAGAGTATGTCGCGATGGTCCCTACAAAGTTCCCTAAGATACTAACGATGAGCTCCTCGGTTTGATTGACAGGTCCTGAGGGTGAAGCTTTATACATCAACAACGTACCTCGGGTGAGTCACTGCTCTATAAGGTACTAATGGCTGATATTTAGATAGAAGAAAATCGAGCAGTCCTCTGAGAACACACGAGGAAACCAGATATAAGTGAACAAAATTGAGCTGGAAAAATTGCTTTTTTTACATGGAGCTACGTTTTAAACAAGAGGGAAAGCAATCCCCATGGCGAGCTGTTTAAAACTAATGCATCCCTTGAAAGGCGTCCATAATTGTTGCCGAAGCACTACTCACTAGTAGCAAGTTGAGAAGGCATAAAGTAATGCCATTTTTTTGCTCAGGTGAGGTTTCTTCACCCCAAGTAATGCCTAAATTTGACGGTAAACTTCATGGTCAGAGTGGGGTGAAGCACTTTTACTTGGGAACGCCACCTTTTACATTTTGCTTCAGAGGACTAGATACTTGGAGATTCTTAGTTATACTAAGATAAGCATCGATAAAACATTTCAAAATAATTAAAAGATGCAGTATTCATTCTCTTTACATGATCGACATCTAAATTTTATCTTTTTTGTGCATTAAAAGCAGTATGCGATAAAAAAGACTCGTGCTACAAACGGAACCCAAGTCCGGCAATAAAACAGCGATTCAAATGTGAGTAATAAAAGAAATTAACGAAAGTCAACGCAAACTCAGTCTCGTTAAGACCGAATACAGCACACGTTTTGGTGTGCTTACAGTTCAGTTAGGTTCCATCTCGCGAGAGACGAGTACCTAAGTCAGACAACGCAGGATTTAGATGCACGAGACTAGAGAAGACTTACATTATTCGCCTTGCCGTCGTTGATAGGTTCGTAGAGGTTGGAGACGGAGACGAAACAGTCCATCATGTGACCTAGGAGACGAATGCCGGGAACCAACTCACGTTCTGGCTGTTGGGTCTCCACAGTGGTGGCAACGAGGGCGATGAAGAAGGGCTTTGCCGCCACGTTGTGGTCGTGCGACACACAGGAGATGTAGATGTCTAGCACAACCGAAGGGCAAACAAAGAAGTCAAGTCAGCAATAAGATGACGCAAAACAAGGCGACTTTGAGGAGAATCGTTTGGTAACTGATGTCGTACTCATTTAAATAACTTAAAAGTGGAGTCAAGGATAGCGAGTCTAACACATGCGAAACGTGGTTTACGCAGTTTAACAGGTCACTCCATCAATGGCTGCAAATATCAGTTTAGGAATGACCCCGAATAGCCAAGTCTTATTACTCAGGTCATTTTCGGCTAAGTGCAGCAAAATTACTTCAAATAAGAGAGGTACAAATACCCGACTGCTGAATGGCAATTGGGTAGCGTTTTGGGAGTCTAGAATGCTCATTGCACAAGGTAAAGTATTTTGAAGCTACCCAAGGTGAATGGCCTGTCAAGGCAATGTAAAGCTCTGCATCCGTCCACAGAGGGAAAAACCTATTTACCATTTTTGTTAGATTCCAAGCCAGGACAAGTGTGCTGCTCAGATTTAATCAACGCAGCCGCAAGAAAGAGCACCTCATTGGTAAATCGTACAAGGAGTTCAAACAACCCAAAGTAAACACCTTTTAAGTTAGTGCAGATTTCAAACCATTCAATGTTTCAAAGTCAATCAAAGTAACAGAAAGACGCAAAACTGCCGCACTGTGAACGAGTTTACCCATTTGGAAAAAAACAGGAGGGCCTTGAAACAGCTTGCATGGAGAATTGTGATTATCGACTTAGGGGACTTAAGGAGCTACACATTCCACAGGCCAAATCGAATCACAATCCACGCGATTCTACGGGTCACCTCATCAAAGTGGCAATTTACGGATAAATTTCACATCCAACCGGTAGAATAATAAATGACCACCTAATGGAAGAACAGAAGCGGTTTCATAAATCCCAAATGACCATTTGGTAAAATAAGACAGTTTTTTATTAAAGGAGCAATGCTTGACTCAACTCAAAAAATCCTAACAGAGGATGGGCGTTCTTAGCAGGCTCGATAGAAGGCCGGTTTAAAAATAACTTCAAAAGGTTCCGCATAAACCTATTTCACGGCTAGTTCCAACAATGAAGGAAGGAATTTAAAAAGCAATCGAGACAGTAAAAGTGCAAGGCGTAGTGAATACAGGTGACTGTTGACGGGATCTGAGTCAAACAAAACTAAGAAACTCCTGCAAAATACACTTTGTACGTGCTGTTTAAATAAGGCTGTGTGCTATTCGAATTGGCAAAACTATTCCAGAAACTAATTGTATACTATTCAAGAGAACAAAAACGAAGATGTTATTGATTTTAGTTAACAAAGTGCTTTATTATAATAGTATGCAAGTAGATGAGCATGGGAACGCCTTCGTACACAGTACGGTTGTTTTAAGGAATAACTCTATAGTCAGTACTCTGTACCAACGCAAACATTTATCCGCCCATTAACTTCACAAAAATGGAAAAGCATGAGGGAGATTTCAAAATAATCCACACCTTTTAACTAGAACGACAAACAGGCTAAATGTGGTAAAGCCACAATAGAAAATCGCTTTTAATGAGAGGAGTAACTAAATCTAACCGATATTACATTTATTAGAGAAATAAGACCTTACTGTATCCAGGTACATAGGACAAAGTCGCATCAAAACACAAAACCAAATCGTTTTTCAGTCAAACGTCCAACAACAAGTTTGAAATTATGGGACTGCTTGACAAGGTTAACGAACAATTGCCATGTACGCAAACATCAGTGTGACGCGGTTCACCCACATAAAATTCGCCCATCAGAATTCGCAAAAGCTAACAATGAAACTCACCGTGCTTTCGGCCAACTTGGTTCTGGGGAATAATAATTTGGCACGAGGTGATGTTATTCGTGCCGTCGATAGGGTGATCCAGAATGCAGATGGCACGCACAACCTGCAACGTGAAAGTAGAACAGCGTCAAGCACAAAAGTACTACAACAAACTGGGAGAAAAAAATAAAAGTGCCTATGATTCTAGTGTGGTAACATGTAGATTAAACAAACCTAAGGATCGTATTTAAAAAAATGCATTAAATACAAGACCCAAAACAGTACCATGGAAGTCACCAGAAGAAGTGAAGCCAAACTACATGTTCCTCTTGTGAGTCATTGAAGGGTCAAAATAGAAATAATATTCGAGACTTCTAAAGGCCTCAGTTGGGGTACCAATGACAGAACTAAAGATAGACGCATATTCACGAAATTGGCCATGAGTGGGGCAAAAAGAAAGACAGAGGGCCAAAATACAGCGAGGACAATTAAGACAACCTAAAGTTACCTTTCCAACCTGTCGAACAAGATCAGGCGCATAGCTGGGGTCGCAAATAACCTTAGTGCATTTGGCCACCTCACCCTCCGATTTCACACCAACAACCTTGCCGTTCTCCATGACAAACCCTTCAAAGGGTTTGTTCAGCATGTAGGTGCCTCCATAAACCGCGGAGAGACGCGCGAAACCTTGAGGCAGTTCGCCCAGACCATAGAGGGGATAGAGGTATGGAGAGGAACCGTAACGACTCAGTGAGTCACTGTAGAGCTTCATCCGCCTAATTGCGTCCAGAGCACATAAATTGCGCTTGTAATCATCATTGCGGTAGAGACAAATGGCGTGACCAACGAAATCCTTTGAAGAAAAAACAGTTAAATATTATAGGAAATAGACGTTCTAATAGCTTATTAATGCACCGCACGTGGGTCGTGAGCACTAATTCTACTACCGTGGCGAATGCAATAGCATAAGAACTCCATGTTGAAGTAATACAATGAAAAACATTAGTAATGCACCTGAGTGTTGTTATCGACTCCAAACTTGTCGAATACAGCCTGCATCGTGCACTTATTCAAAGGCAGTTCTCCCCAGGTATCAGGCTTATTTTCATCAACACCATCCGTGAATATGAGCAGTTTCCTGAAGCGGCGCTTTTCGAACATACCCATGAGATCTAAAGGATGAGACTAATCAGTTATGGGTACCTGAGGAAAGCGCCTCACGTTCATTGCTAGGAACTTTGCAAATACGCCCAGAATCAACGGTGCCCTTGTAAACATAACTGCCTCCAACGGACTTGAACTCGAGGTAACGTGTTACACCAGTATGGAGAAGAAGCTTCACGAGTTTGCCATCGGCCATGAGGAACTTAGGGATAAGATCGACATTCCAATCACGTAGACGTTTATAGACCTGTTCACCAGGGCATGTTTTATTAAATCGCTTGAAGAGTTCATCGAGCGGAGTGACGGAAGTACTTTCACCACCGTAATAACTGTTCCGATCCATATGAAGGACCTTCTTGCCAGCAACGGACATAAGTCCACTAAGAATGCATTCCTAAAGGAAGGCGATAAGGGCATTGAAAGCGAATGAAAGAAAATCACTACCTTTAGCCCAGTACCCAAAATAACGATATCGTAGTCTTCGTCCATTCCCCTTCAAGTAGCCGCCTGGGTGAAACAATGTGTTTAAAGTGGCACGTAAAGTTCATAGTTTAATCTACCCGGCCACAAAAAGTGCGACATTTTATAAGTCCTGAATAAGATATAAATTGTTTAGAAACTATTATTTGACATGCTTGTTGGTGTAACGACAATAAATAACGCGGAAACACATCAAATATAACTAAATCCTGCTCGACGACAATATATTTCTTCACAGAAAAATCATTTACTGAAAATACATATGAACTTTATTTGCCACAATTACACGACATAGGGATAAATGACTAATCTTTCAACGTTCTTTGCGGACCGATTGTTACTATTTCCCATATAGCATACATAAGACAAAAGAAATAATGCAGTAAGTGCTGTCAACATGATTCCTGCCTAAAATGAGAAACACCTTGGTTTAACAAACATTTGTTACCTCTCAGAGTTCACCGCACGAGCATGGATGATGAGTTTCACGTAGTTTTAAATCCGTTCCTTTCTAGCCACTTACTTCCTGCCGGCATTGAAGCTCCTTGAATTGACCGAAAACAATGATAACGCTAATGATGGGAAATGAACGATTTATGTGAGCGCAGAGGGGTTGCGGACTAAAGGCGTGGATGAAGTCTTCCAAAATTGGAGTCGCTGTAGCTCAATTTACATGTTTCAGAGCAGCAAATTTGCCTCACTGACTTGAACTCGGGAAGAGAACAAAACACAAAGTTGTAGGGCGCTTAATCGATTGGGTATGCTCTTAGAGCTACGGTACTTACGCAAAGGCGTCCAGAAAATTAACAGCCAGGGAAGCAATTGGATCTGCTCGGGACAACTAATGTAGCGTCCCCAGACTTCCTTTAAGGTAGAAGGCATATTACTAGAGCGGAATACATATATTCTGGAAACAGATGGATAGGGGCTGCTGGCATGGCCCGGAGGCCAGCCAATCGGCTAGTACGACATGGCCACCCAAGTGACCGAAACCTACAGTCCGAACAAACAAAGTGTTGCAATCACAGCTCTAGTAAAAGCACTCCTCTGAATTGCTGAAAACTTGGGGACATTTCTCAGCGCTCCTATTGGGCTCGCGTTGACCACAATCACGTAAAGACACTTTCAGAATGTTCTAATGGTCACTTTAGAGTGTAAAGTATTTGCCAAGGTGTTACTAGGCGGTAATGGTGACGCTTGGTTGAGGGCAACCGCAACGATACCAACAGAATGCTACTCAGGGCGGCGTGCATCAGTTCATGTTGAGTGGCCAAGAGTAACATGGACAGAAAAAAGAACAAAAAAACGGAAAAAGGGGATGTAATACTTTGTTTGTTTGAACTACCAGTTTCGGTCACTTGGGTGGCCATCTTGTACTAGCCGGTTGACCGCCCTCCGAGCCGTACCAACAGCCCCCAAGCCCTCTGTTTCCAGAATATATATTCTGCCCCAATACTATGCCTTCTTTTACCTTAAAGGGAGTCTCGGGACGCTACACTGGTGGCAGCGGAAAGCGGACCCAACTTTGATGGATTTTATCCTGCTCCATGCCGCTTCTGGCAAACTTTGGCGGTGTGAAAGAAGTGCATATGCTATGGATGGGAGAACCTCAGGTATCTCGTAACAGAAGGGCTGAGATCGACGTCCAGCTTCGGCATCTCCCTCTTTCCCGTGTTCTGCAAGGAAGCTATTAACAACTGAAGCGACAATAGCCGTGAATTCCAAGCCCAGTGCAACTGCCGAGAAGGATCAG
The DNA here is from genome assembly GCA_001870725.1 of Taenia solium. NCBI lineage: Eukaryota > Metazoa > Platyhelminthes > Cestoda > Cyclophyllidea > Taeniidae > Taenia > Taenia solium. The sequence continues at coordinate 219,988 of MIEF01008183.1, read as the reverse complement.
TGACGTTGTGTTCAGGCATCCTCTGTAAGCTCTCTCTCTCTCCTGTTCTCAGATGTAGAATGTGCAGGACGCCATTCGATAGCATCGTTTCATGCTTTGTACACTTGGATCACATGCATCCCGTTCCTATGAGGCCCGGTTGCCCCATTCGCTCAGGGTTCTAAGATACCCTTGCGTTTCTTCCACGGCATCAGAAAAGCCTGGAATCACAATATGTGTTGTGTGTGCCTTCATTCGTCCAAAAACTTGGATTCGTATCCCCATCTTTCACTGGGCCGCATCATCGTGGGAGAGGACGACTAAGAAATGCGCATTTGCTGCACCGAGTGCTATGCAGGCCGGCCTTTGGGCCGTGCCAACAGCCCCCAAGCCGTTTCCAGAACATATATTCTGCCCCAATACTATGCCTTCTTTTACCTTAAAGGGAGTCGCGGGACGCTACAGGGGAAGAAAATTACGCAAGAATAGACGTCAATTACCTTCATTGATTTGCAAGATGTTTGAACAAGCAATAGACCATAAAACTACCGTTACAGACGCTTTCCATGACCACCATTCTATCTTAACCAATCTTGAAACAGGATAGGGGATGGAAGGAGCCCTGCTTGAAGTACAGTGACCAGGACTAGTGTAATTCTTTGTTCTGACTATCGGTTTGGTCACTTGGGTGGCCGTATTCTACTAGCAGATTGGGTGGCCTCCGAAGCATGCCAGCAGCCCCCAATCTCTCTGTTCCCATAATATATGCATTCTGTCCTAGTACTATGCCTTCTTTTACCTTCAAAGAAGTCTCAGGAGGCTACAACTAGACCACTTTCTACTGCTAGCTTGTTCCATACGTCATTCGCACTCGGTAGCATCACGTGCCTAAAAGCAGCATTCGGAGGACAAATATCGCATGCTTGGACAACAGTGCCTACCATTTCGTCCAGAGACATACGGAACCCTCTTGAAGGTGAGATGCGATTAATTCATCGGTGAATACTGTGCAGAGCCTGGGACCAAGACTGTTTTAATCCCGTGGTGAGTACAGCCCCTGCCATATGCGGCAGGTGACTTCAGCAGCATTAGGACTTGTTCAACTACAACGAGTCCACATATCTATCACAAATCCAGCACCTCTAGCCACTTTTGAGTCCTAATTAGGAAATGCCAATTCAGAAAAGTGGAAGGTTATAGATGTGGATGGAAGCTGTGCCAACGAAATGGCAGTACAAACCATGGCGACAGAAGCACCTCTTCATTTAAAGGAAATGACATTCCATTACAAAGCTTCCCAAATCTGTTTTGCTTCACCCACCTGCTTTGCTCATCAAAGCTTAGTCGACGCCTTGAAAACCACCTACAATACACAGAAGAAGGCCATGTCCTGAGTCTCTTAGTCACAAAAGGCGCTTCATCCCAACGCCTGTGATACATCTGATCGGTTCAATTTTACCATAAATTACAATCCTTTACAAAACGCTAATTGTCCAAACCTCAGCCAAGTAAAAAGGGGGCTCACACGTCGTCCTCCAATAACAGCTTGTAGATTACGGGACCAGAATACCCGAAAGTTGGCCAGGAATTCAAACTAACAAGGGGAATGCAAATGGTAACAAACGCATCAAGTGAGAACCGCAGCATAGCGAATGCGATTACAGAAGGCTGGACGATTAGCAGATACTGATCACTCATTTCACCCACTGTGCCATGGTAGCGCCTTTCGCTAGCTTGCAACCAACCAACTTTGAGACCGTCGGCTACTCAACCTCATTTGCACAGCAAGCCATCAGAGGCCCTATCCAAGTTATGCTCACATTCAGTGAGCCACAAAACGCACTTGACGAAGTCATGCTACAAATCAATGACACTGACAGATTCAGTCATCGACATCCTGTCGATGGATAAAAGAGGAGTCGCAACACCAAAGTGCCCTTGTGATTAAAGCCATTGTGAAAACTCTTGAAAATGGGCCAAGCATTTTGTGAAGCAGGGAAAGCACTTGAAAAACTGCGCTGTCTAGATGCGGTCAGGAAAATTGGTCAAGAATGCAAAGACTACTGTGAGGGAATGAGTTGCCCAATAAAATGGATGGCACGGCGACTGAGTATGTTACCCACCCTGTAGGCCATTGGGTGCGTGTAGTCTCCCACACAATAAAGGAGACACTAGAATGCGTGAATAAGAATTAATTTACGTGTATAGAATGAGAGCTTTAAAAATGACACAATTTATCTGATCGTTCCATTCCTCATTCCTCTCACTGCACTACAGTGACGTCTTTCATCAACTCGCGGATGGCCATCGTAGCGTAGGCAGCCTTGGGCAGAGTGAATTCAAGCACAAGAGCTCGGCACTTTTCTGGAAAACAAAAACAGACAGCGAACATACCAGGAGAAAGTGAGGCTACTCAAGACGATCATTACAGAAGAGGACCATGAAGGAGAAGTGGGCGTCACGCCCACCATTGTTGCCGGTACCACCAGCAGCTATAGTGGGGAAAAACAGGCGGAGCAACGTGAGCAACAATACGTCCTTAGATAAAAGTTGCCCGATTTGGCAGCAAAATCCTCATTCTATCATAGCTCAAATGGAGAGTTGCACAAAAGTTGAGTGCAGAACGCCAAAAGCCCTACGAGAGGTAGTTTTTTGCGGCTGATAAGAAGTGGAAACATGTCCCGCTCTGGTAGACAGACGAACCGCTTCAAAGTGCAACCCCCAAGGTAGGACACTCGAGAGTCTACAGTCGCGTTCCTAGGCTGAACATTTGCAATACCCGAAAGTGGTGACATCGCAAGATCCAAAATTTGGCAACTGACAAGATCAGACCTCCCGTTATTAGAGTCCAAAGGTATCTTAAGGGAGTTTAAATCAAGAACGATGCAGTGAAAAGGTATACTTTTCAAATGAAGCAAATTACGTCTAGAAGATCCACATTTATTTGTCCAATAAGCCATTCAAGGAGACAAAAATGGTTTGAAACCCTACCTTCTTTCTTAGAAGGGGACAAGGCTTCATCCTCCGTGAAAGCCGGCTCGTTTGCAGTCATCCGAGCGTAGTCGCTTTGTACCAGCGGTTTTTGTGAATCGGTGTACTCGCGGATTTCGTAGTGGACATCCTCCGGTTTCACAACCAAGTGTCGGTACGATCCGGGCAGTGCAAAATCTCTGCAATAAGTCGTCCCCGAATCGTTTGGGAATAGGAAATTTATGAAGAGACGTTATCCGAAAGTAAGCATACAACGGGGATCATGATAGGAAGTGCAACTAACTTGACTTTGTGATTGAAATCGTCAATTTTCAGCGAGTCCTCGTGGAGAATCTCTGTGTACCACTTCCCGCCTATGAGAAAAGAGCCCAAAACGGCTGTTAACATCGAAAAAGAACCGATAAGAGCGGGAAGACCAAAAGTAACGGAAGCATTGCAATTCATGGACTGCAAAATTGAAGTGAATCGGAGTGATAGCGTTTGCAGTTGACTGAAAGAACTGAATGCCCATGGAATGTTGTAGCAAAATGACGTAGGTGTTTTCACGGTCTACCATAGAACCCATGCTACTAGTGTCCCAGCTCTTCTACATGCTTCGAATTAAGCCACTTTCAGATCCGCAAGTCCGATGACCGCTTCAGGGACGACTCGAATGCCACGCTAGCCAGTCACAGGTACAAGTGGTAAAACTCTTTAATGAGCCAATTTTACATGCTATAGGACGACTAAAAGGCAATAGTAAATAATTTAAAGAACGTGCCATTTCTTTCTTCAAGGATGCCGGTAGAAGAATAGCATATTTTAGCTGCACACAATGAGGTGGATAGACCATTCCTCACTCGGGAACTGTCCAGTCATGCTAATATTATGAAGATACGTTCAAGTCACTAGTGTTAGCAGTCTCCCTGTTCTGCATGCAAATAATAGAGCTGCCGCCAGAATCGTACACACCGCAGAACCCTCGAAGATAATTGGGACAACAAATTGGGATTTATGCCAGTTGGTTGAATCAAAGATGTTGCTTGATGTACTTAATACCTCCCAGTTTTGTCTAGAAGCGGAGCAATGTTTAAACGTTTTATGAATAAATTCAAGCTATCTCCTCATGGTCAGAGAAAGAGTGCGATCCAGCTTCAAACGAGCACTCTAAACGGAACAATTTTCGACACTGTAATCCACCAAAGCAGCCAGAAACACACATAACACGGCAGAATGAAATTAGCGACCCTCAATGGTAGCGCTAACCGGAATAAAGACCAGGATGAGCTGACTTGGTAGCTTGAGCAGTTCAAACACTCAGGGAGCGCTGTAATGGAGTCGCAAAAATGAAGGCGCCTACAAGCTAGAGATGTATGAAGTGATTGAGCACAGTTGTACGTGAGATCCCTAGTTCCACAAGATTTGGTCCCACGACAGTGGAATGCAACCCTCTTTGTACCACTTAGGTTACTTCCACCCTCTGTGTATTTACTTCCAAACTTTTATGCCCTCGTTACTACTACGGAAAAGAATGAGCCAGATCTTAAGATAGGAAGAAAAGACCGCATGGATAAGTTAGTTATTTAGTTACAATCATTGCATTGGCTGCATTTGATTAGCATAGCTCTAAGCACACACGTAAACGGAGTTTAACGTAGGTTCCAAGTGAGTGTACTAGATGGAAGAGCGTGTGGCGTGATGTACCCTAAAAACTGCCCAAATGCTCCACCAAAATATGATTATAAATAGCTAGTTAAAGACGACTAGGTGGTAGTGTCTTCAGCCCACACATTGACATCGGGGTGCTGCTAATAAATTTATCATTTTTCAAATAAAAAACCATCATAAATACCTAAACGATGGCATCAGCGCACTCCAGGAGTCATAAAAACATTTGTTAGACCTAAATTCTGTGGCTAATGGAGACTATTCTGGCGCTACCTCGAAGCGGACTGCATTAAAAGCGACTCAAGCGGTTCAAGCAAATGAGGTGTGCGCTTCCGGAATCTCGGAAAGTACTCACACTACAGGTAGAGCCGCTTGTGCACGTACTGCGTAGCCCTACTTGTGCCATCTGCCACCAAACTCCCAGCTCCATTGCCAAGTTCCTATGTCCCATACAGCCTTAAGTAAAAATAAGGCACTACTTGGGGCTTTGCTATTAACTCGAATTATGGAGCGGTAAATTTCAAAAAATTCTTGTCATCATTCCCCACAGACAAGAAATTCAGTTGAAAGACAACAATGAATATCCGTACCACAATAACCTAACAAGTAACCCAAGAATACTAATTTACCGAAAATTGAAAAATTCTAAGAGTAAGAGATAAACTCTCTCAACACTTTCAGAGGAGGTGCAGGATGGCGCTCATAACTTGTGGACCGGGGCGAAAATCGACTGTATTAAAAATAGCTCGAGTTGTTAAAACAAACAAGAAATACTCCAAATAGGTACAAAAAATCCACAAAAAAACATCATGAACCGACCCTCCCAAGTTGATTATCCTCCCACTTTCGCGCAAGCCATTGAGAGAGAACAGACTACTTTTTGACAAATCGAAATGGCAGTTCTGGTACACAAAAAGTGCTCTTTTATCCCAACAAGGCAAGCAAAGCACGTGGAGTAGGATATTAAAATTTTTTTGCTATCTAATGACATGAAGTTACTTTTGCCCTGAAAGGAAGTATGGAAATAAGTTGGACAGTCCAAACACAAAAGTGCCTTGAAAATATTCCAATAATGCCCTCTGACAGTACGAATAAAGCGCCCTGACCTGGATGGATCAAATTACTCAGACGGATTTGAATCTGCAATGCCTTGGAAAGACTACACACACAACCACTTTATCAGCGATTGGAGGATAAAGCAAGGGAACCGCCCTTCTCCCTTTCTATATAGCTACGTACTCTCGTTATCGGGGAAGACGACATCATAGCCAGGCAGAGGTAGGACCACCTGGTAGATGAGGGGCCGCTCCCCACACTCTGTGACACGCGAGGGTGCTGCAGGGGTGACGGGGGCCGCCTTTGACACCTCAAACCCCATGTCTCCTGCTCCCATTCCTTCCACATCACAAGCAGCACTTGTCGCCTCTGCGACAGGTACTGCCACGGTGGATTGGTCGAAGGACTCATCATAGCACATCTCGGAGGAGGAGTCCACTGAACGGAGACCTGGTAAAATGGGAAGTGTAATCTTTGTCGCATAGTAAGCTAATGCGAAACCGAAAATAGCACACAAGCTCTAATCCTAGTTTGGTAAAAACGAAATACCTGGTTAAGGATTATTGAAACAGAACCCCGCTTGTTTAGGTTGAAATTCACACATTCTTTACAAATTTCAGTCATCATGCTTTGGTTGACATAATCCACCAATTCTTCGATGGATTATAATACCTCCAAAGAGAACTTAGGGTACCGCATTGATGATAAGGGTAAGTGGACGCTGCCCAAATGAACAAGAACATAACCTTAGCTTCAATGTTAGGCTAACAAACTCAGAGGTTGCGAAGGGGAGACACCCACAGTAGAAAACTCAAGCGGTACAGCCGTTTACATCAAGCATAATTCACTCACGTGAATTGGAAACCACATTGGACGCCACTAAAACCCTGTGGTTCTGCTGAAGTTGCTTTCAGCCTATCAATATGGACCCCGACCTGAGCCTGGATCTATTACATCGACGGACAAAATAAGGAGAGATCTCTAAAAACCCAAATTTCATTAGGTACCAAGAAGATATTTAGCCGATGTTCTCAATTTGCATGGCATCTACTCATAAGCCTATTACGATTAAAAATATTCAAAAGATGACCGAAACTCAGGACACATTACAACAGCATCCAAGACCAGCTTGACGAATGGTTGATTTTTAAAGAACCGAAACACCCTCAAATTATAATGGTTGGGTCAGAGAATCCGGATCAACATCAGCTTAATTCGATGACAATAAAGAACGAATGAACGCAGGAGTGAATGCAATACTAGGCTCAATGAAATTATGTATGCGAAAACGCACCAAAAAGACAAGAATCCCAAATTCAAACCAACTGATGTGGGATACAGTGGTTGATTTACTCAATACGAGAGCCAAGATTGAATTCGGTGCGTCTGCAGAACTTGTGATAACGGTTAATTGGCTAGTTTTGAACGGATAAGGGATCAAGTCTACGAGAAGAAATTATGACATTTCGAGCTACAATGCAATAAAAACAACACAGTGGTCAAAGAAGTGGCACGAACGTACCCTAAGCGATCGCAACTAGGCAGCTTTACATTTTTGAACAGAAAGTAGGAAGGCCTATTCAGCACGAGTCTAGACTACTTTAGGGCTTTCCGTGCCCCACTTGCTGAGGGCAATATTATACATTGAAATCGCAGTAGGTACCTTTTGAGATGGATGGGCAGTCAGCGAAGTAGAGATCGCCTACAAGAGCCCTATCACCCTGGTCAACTCCCAGCTCCCGAATACGACGACTGGCAACCTTGTTCCACACCAGGCTCTGGTAACTATGTGCATACAGTTGACGCAAATTTCGAGGCAGCTGGAAGTGGAAAAATAAGAGCTCCTTTGCTGTTGACACCATCTCATGCACAAGAATTCAAAGATTAAGTGAATTCAGAGGAATTTATCCTACCAAATAGCCCATTTTATAATGATTTCGTGTGACGACCTATGGACTTCAAGAAAAACCATTAGTACCCCATCCTTAATGCGATACCAGGAGCAATGAATAACTTAATCTCCCTGCAAGCCGCATCTTATTTACCACTTTCGCTATCAGGGTCGCAAAGGACAAGTGAACACCAAAACTTACGCGCTTTGCCGCTCTAATGACAGCAATCTTCACTACTTTTTCATAATCAATTCATCACACGCTATTCAAAAGACATAAGGTGTAATTAGTTTCAAAACAGGAATTTCCTTCGCTTACTGGATTTAGGCTCAACCGGTGTTTGCGATGGGATTTAATGCAGTAAGTTACCAAGAATAAGTAAAGAAAACGCGTCACGAAATCGATGACACCAGATCCTGATTAGAGAATCGGGGCGTCACAGGAACGACCCTGGTAGCGAACGCATTAATGACTACAGAAGCATCAACCCAGTAACCAACATCTGGGAATCAGGAATCTCAGACAGGATGCTGGCTTCGAGGTCTCCAGGATGCAAGTATGTGCACGTGACCTTTTCAATAAGCCTAAAATGTATCAATCTTGTGCACACAGAGACCCTTTTAGCACTACCAGTATGCCAAAGAAAGTGACCCGGAAAGCTTTGGCACATTTCAATAAATCACGCAAGTTTTAATGATATGCCCAGAACAAAGGTTTTTTATCTGTGTTTTTAAAACAATCACCGAATCAGTCGCATTCTCCTCAAGCTAAAATTCATCGAACCTATTTAAACAATGGAAATAGTCAACCATCGATGAAGATGTAACAATCATCGGACTAGGAATCGTAGGCCAAAATAGCACATGAGACTAACCGTTTGCAATGCAGCGATCGTTTTTCCATGACGGGCGATCCCAAGAAGTAGGGTCTTCTCAAGACACTGGGCCATGTCATCGCCACAAGCTTTAGCGTCTCGGGTTCTCAGGTAGCGCTCCTTTATTTGACGGACGATGGGAAGGTCTAAAATTGATGTGCAGTTCATTGCAAAACCCAAAGAACTTATCAGCTAAAAACCAGATATATGTTTCCCAGTCTTACCTGAGCTGGTTGGAGTAAGGATGAGATCGATGGCCTTCTCCCAATTGCATCTTATTATTTCTCTAAAAGCAAAAAAGCGAATACTAATTAAAAGTTATTAAAATAAAGGATTTCTAACTTGAAAAACAATTCACCTTCCGATATCGTATGTTCTCGCCTCAGCACAGTGGCCGAATCTTTGCAAGCCGAAGTAATTGATAAATCCATGCTTTTGCCAATCCTGAATTGCTTTGTGCAATACACTATCCTCAGCCACAATGTCCCTACAAACAAAAAGATTATTTGACAACAATATGATAATTAAAGTTCCTAAAAAATTGAACGTTAACTTGCCGAATCACTATGGAAAATCTGTTGCCGTAGAGTTCACCAAGCTTAATAGAATCCGCAGAGTACGAAAAGTTCCCGAGCTTGATTCCGTTCAAACGTGGATTAAGCGTAGACAGACGTCGAGCAGAAATGCTAGACAAGTCACAAATTTCTGAAAAAAAGTCTACTTTTTAATGGAAACATTTTGAGTAGTAACAGCTCGCCTGTCCTTTGTCCCAGCATAGTTAAAGGACTTAGAATTAATTCTAATGAGTGAATACAAAATGTGACGTTACTTGAGCAGGCGTCCAACTATGTGGAGTGCTTGCATGGTGTCTTTACCTTCCTTGTAAAGGACAAAATGACAAAAAGGCGTTTGCTTTGGTGGATCATGTGACTTTGAGGCACGTTCCCATGCTTTTTTGCCTGAAATTTTAGATTAAGTGCATTAAACAAGAAGAACCTTTTACAAGACTGCCACGGGTCACGAGTATGTACCGATTATTATCCATTTCAATTGTTTTGCTGACAAGAGATGGGTAGTTGAGACGAATTGCCTTGTGGAACATTTCGCGTTCGTTTTTATCATCAGAAGCCTAAATATCAGTGAATACAACTTAAAAGAGTACCGGAAACGAGGCCTCAAACATAGTTTCACGGTCAATTTCCTTAAGTATTTCATCAATCTCTATAGGGATGATGTAACTTGAAGATGGATCTCCAGCAGACTGGAGAAAATAAGACTAATCGGAGTCTCACAGAAGTACCATTGCTAGTGTCTTTTGGCACAAGCGATGATAGCCTACATATTTTGCCAGTGAGGTCAACCTCTCGAACGAGGAAATCCTCCCATCTGGCAACAATGCCACCCAAATTATTCGACATACCTCCCTTTCATTGTACCCTGGAAACCAGCATTCTTCGTATGCATAAACTCCGATATCCCAACATCTGTCTCCGATAAGACGTTTGGGGGTGAATCGAGGGCCTCGTCAAGCTTTTTCTTCTTTGACAATGGGGACGAGCCTCGCCCCTGGTCACCCGTCATCCCGTGCAGCACGTGATTTTGAAAGGTTGGGCTACCCAAAAGAGCATGTAAACTATTTATTTGGTTTGCTTCAAATACAAAATATTCCAAAAAAGAATATAAATTTGCATAATTCACAATTTTTCTTTGGAAATAAGTATGCGCAGACAGTATTGCCTTCAGAATTTTAGGAGAGTCGATGTAAGGCTACAAAGCATCGTCCCAACAGTGATTACAACACCAAAGTGTTTTCGACTGATAATCACGCCATTTAATTGTTCTTTTGTCAGTTTCGTGGATTTAGGAAAAAATAGCCTTTATTTTAATTAAAATGAGAACTTTTGATTTCCGAGATTTAGGCACGAACTAAACATGGAGTGACAACCATTATTGCCATGAAGGCGTACAGGTCTCTTGGTTGAAACACAGCACATGGCGTTCAGCCGCGTAAGATTAACTCCTCCCTGATGGATTTATTTAACGCTTACATTATGTTTGCGCTCCCGAAATTGGGCCAGTGCTGCTCGGCTGCACAAAACAACACCCCACACCACCCACTACTAAATGTCCCCACCGCCAACCTGCATTCTAGCACGTCAAGCTGCGTCGCCACTACACTGAACATCGCCTGCCGCCCGCGTAACCATCACCCAACTCTCCCACTTTTGGTGGCACAAAGAACCACGGTAAGTAAATCTGATCGCTCCAACTATCCCGATTTACCCTTCACCGTCCACACTTGATAGATAACCCCAATGCGCGATGGGTGAGCACCTACTTCCTCAGTTCAGAAAATTGTGAAAAGAATACCAATAGGGAGAAACTGTTCTAGCACAGTGACGCAGCCACTACAAAGTCAGAACAAGATAGACGGGGTGATGAGAAGGAGGAAAGGAGGGCACACGATCGGGTAGCTTCCCGCCTCGTCCTATGTCTCTCTGCCGAGTCGAGTGAGCTAAAGCACATGAAAGTTAGACGGTCAAGTGGTAATAAAGTGAGCAAAGAAATCCTCATTAATGGCAATACACAAATTGCGACCATTTTATTAATCTGCGCTATTGTTAACTCTACTAGTAGAGCTGAAACTTACCAGGATGGGCGAATTAACCATTTTGAGGAATCGATAACACATGAAAGGGTCCATAAATAATGAACCAAAGCTGACCATTTAATGGCTTAGGTTGCACCTTGGTAGAGACGAACCATAAGTCGTCAAGTAACAGTATCGTGACCTGCCAGAAAGCTGGAACACTCCAGAATGCACCAGTAAACGATTAGCACAGAAAGGTCGACAAACACCCCTTTTCACCTCGAGCACTGACGAAATTGAGGAGAGGATAAAGGATTACCATGATTACCAACACAGAAGGGCTGTAAATAGCAGTCAAGAGCTTATCTACCGCAAAAGCCTGGCAAGAGTGAGAGGTATTACTTCCAGTGTTAGCAGCAAAGTGGGTGTCTTGGGCGTCCTTAAATGCGCTCTTCAGGACAGGAATATGAAGCTCTGCTTGTGTCATCTATAACACCAGTCAACAGTTTTTCCGTAGGAGCAATTATGACTGCATAAAACGTAGTCAGAGTTCCCAACCCTAATATCCTCATTACGACTGGATTTAAACGGTTAAAAACGTTCCTAAAGCTAGCTATAATCCAGAGACAGCCGAGTAGCTTTAAAATGGCCCGATAACGAAGAGGAAAAAAGCAAGCGAAACCTGACTTTAAAGTGGTTGAGCGACTAGACATATTGTTCTACCGTTCGAGCTCTCCGATTCATGCAGGTTGCGCCTCTGGTGATGATTGGAGCGTTCTTTAACACTTTGGTATATTACAACTCCAGGGAAGAATGGGAGTGCTACAAATTTACATATTGCAATGAAATAAATAGATTTTGCCTTCAGGCGTAAATTCCTATGAAGGTGACCTTGGGAAAGCCGATGACAAGATACAAAAGGGGATTTATGTTATGGAATACTTGCTAAACGTATAACTACGTGCAATTCGATCTCTACGATGGAAGTATGGTATTCTACTCGTCACTTGTGTCAGTAGTTCTTGCCCCTCTGTGAATTTACAAGAAAGCTACGCCGAGACACCAATGTCTTCCACCTCAATCCGTGCATACGACCATCTAATCAAGCAAGGTGATCCATCAGTCGCTAGATGGGGTGAAAGACACCGAAAGGCTAATGAAATGCTCTTTCGCCCATCTCAACCACCTACAAGAAAACCACTTAGCCACTTAGGATCAGAAAATAGAAAAATTAGCACCGAAAGTTCATCATCGCAAGTGGTAGTGACTATTGTGGCAAGCAAGTACAGTAGAACAATGTGCCTTAGTCGAAACCACCACGACCCTGACATAGAGCTCAAGCCATCAACCACGCCACCTGTCTTCCAGTTCGTCCATGTAGGACAGTCGTGGCCAATATTCGATGCCTTAAAGCGCCTTCGGGAGGAATTCAAGCACCAAGGTATGATGCAATGAATAGAAATTACTGATAATCAATAACACGAGAGGCGAAAAATAATCAATCAAATACTCCAAGCTCGAAAAATCAAAGACTCAAATTTACTTTTTAAGCATAAATCACTTAGCGAATTTCCTCCATTCAAAATAGCGGCAAGGAAAATTGAGGTCATCTTCGCCATGTTTTTCATTAAGGAAAAAACTAGTGCAACCTTTTGATATTGCAGCCAAGATGCTTTAGAACTGCTAATGCTGCAACTGAATGCAATTCAATACATTTGGAGCGTTTCAGATAAATTATCCTATAGGGCAATTAATTCCAAACGGCTCTCCAGGAAGGTGACAAAAAGGTAGTGCGAAGCGGTTAATCTTAAAGCAGACCGATTTCCAATTATTTGGCCAAGCTATGAACACAGCGTACCTGATCGAGGAATAGCCTGGGAGTGAGAATTTCGGTGCCCCCGTAGGTGATCCGCCGAGCGGAGGGATTCCCAGAGGCGGTGGCGGAGGCTGCGCCGGTGGGCAGATCAACCATCGAGGTGCCCGACCCAGAGAGCGAGAGGCCAAGGGCGTTCAGAGAGGAGGAGCTGCTGTGACTGCCGCCACCTCCAAGTCCGCCGCCACTGCTCGCGCCACCGGGGGTGGTGCCAGAGCGTGACCACTGTAAGAGGTTGTGGTACTCCGTATAGGTCCCTCCACCCACCACAAACACGTAGACGTCGTAGAAGGGCTGCTTAGCTCGGGGAACGCCTCTAAGAGGGCAGTTTAAGGAGATCACCTCATCAATATTGTTAATCAAGCATTAGTTCCCTAGCTTGAAAACTCACGAAATTGTCCCATGTCAATTAGTCGTTTTTGCCGGCTATTATTCTACAAATGAGCCATCACCGTTGCTGTTTCAGAAGCAACGTTTGTAGTTTGAGAATAATCAAAGGTTCACTTTACTGCTCGTTACAGCTTGATGTAACGAGAGAGAAGAATAGATTGACACCATCACCCAATGCAATTTCACTGTGGATCCACTCAAATTAACCCAGAATCTCTGAGGCCAATATTGACAATGGAAAATGTCTAAAACAACCAATTTTTAGCAGGTAACAGAAGAACAATCTATGCGCGGAAGTATAAACCGAGTACGGAAGACATTACCCAAATTAGCAGTAGTGCGCAAAATTATCCCAAATGAAGTCAAGAAATGAAGCAAAAAAGTTAAATTTTCGTACTTACGCAGCTCCACCTCCGCCTGAGGCTCTCTTGTGTAGCTTAGGATCAAAGTAGCAATAGTCCTCCATGTCGCTCTTATTCTCTACCAACTGTGAGACAATTTGCGTGAAGGGAAAGTACTACAAAGGGACAGAGAAGACAAGGGAGGATTAGCGAAGTTAATCAAGAAGCCATGGCGAGGGAGGGTGGCCAGAACGCACGGATTTGCGGCCAGAGAGAACACGCATACCCTCCAGGAACATAGCAGAGCCATGAGAGACGAGTTTGTTGAACATCGCTCGACCTGTGCTGCTTTTACCCGCCTCCGGGGCAGCGCCTGAGGTGCCCGCACCCGTCTGTGACAACCGCGCTATTCGTCTGCAAAAGACAAGGCGTCACGATCATCCACTCTAATACAAAAAATACCCCCTTCTCCAACCCTAACGCCATAACGCATGACAGGTAATGGAAGTGGTTCGCCAGAACCACGCGTATCAATCAAAATGGTTCCCTCGCTTTTCAGTTCTTTGTAAATGGCCAAGTAATGATAGAATATCGGCCAAAATAAGCCTTGTTGTTGCTGACAAATGACACAGACTGAGCTAAATTATCGCAAGTACCCGTAAAATGTGACCCATTTTCATGAGTGAAATCACTTAACGAAGGAAGGCCCTCCAACAGTCATTCATGAGTCACTCAGCCTTTAACAAGTGACCTCAAGATTACGGCCATCGACTCATCTCCACCAATAGATAAAGCTCCAAAAATCATTCATTTAAAGGGCGCTTTCAAAGTGAGCTTATCAAACCAGTCTCTGATTAGTCAAATACTATTGCGGCAGCTGCTAACTTCTCCGTAGCATGAGACGAACGCATCTGGCACTCTCACTTCAACCTATACCTGGTCAAATGACTCCATCTAAAGATTAAAAAGGGTACAATAAAGGGACTACAGCTACTTTTTACTAGGCTCAAACTTGATGTCCCCATTCAACAATGCATTCATCCGTTTTGATGCACAGAAGAGACTACTTTTTACCCCCAACTGGTACGAAATCAAATACCCCCTTAGGTATAATAATAACAGGTTGAGGGTAGGCCTTTGACGAAATTAGTTTTGATTGTCCCCAGTTTATTGGGTTTAAGACTACTTAAAACCCCGGGAATACGTTTCCTTTAGATACCTCCTTCATACCTTACTCTCAAAACTAAAACTTCGCGGTTCGTAACCTCGATGGGGCACTCATAGCCAATAATCGCATAGAGATGCACTTTCTGCGTGTTAGTACTCCCTTCCATCTTAATACCATCCGAGAGCCTCAAACACACTGGAGTTGGAGCACGTCCCACGCAATTCGGGTACGCGCACGAACACTACACCCCTAGTGTATTTCGATCTGTGGTACTTAGGACCTTCGTTTCCTCTAAGGCTTGTAGTTCTCCGGTTTTTCGTCTTGGGAGAATGAGGTTGTTTGCCACTATTTCTTCATCTCAAATGCACGGTCGCGTTTCAGGAAGAAATCTCCCCAACTCGGGGATAAGTCAGTCAAAAAGAATCGAACTCAAGTTCCATCGATGAGGCATGGCATTGCAGTACAAACAGTTGAGCGAATCGCTTGGATGGCGAGAGCGGAATGAAAAAATGAATTCATTTAAGGCAGTAGCTAAAGCTCACCTGAGCTGATGAACATATCGAATGGCCGAGATGTCAAGATCGGGGTTAGCAGCCTTGAGCTGTTCACCGTATCGGTCGAGATCGGTATTGGCAAGGTTGAAGGCAATGGAACTGCTGCTTGCACTGACGCCGCCACTACCTCCTCCATTAGCACTACCACCACCGCCACCACCAGATGAGCCGGTTGAGGCAGAGTTGCAGGAGAGTGCGGCAATTAGGAGGAGGCGCAACTTGTCCTCCCCGCTGAAGCACTCCATCTTCAGCAAGTCCGTTAGTGAGTGCTCCTGGAAGATGAGGAAGAGATGAGTGCTTTCACAGTACTGCTGTTTTTTTTGTATTCACTAAAATCGTAAGGATAGGAAAAGGGGTACTCTGCGCAGAGATTTTGGTGACAAATGAGATTGGAGAACTCAAGGCAACATATGCGACCCTAGGAAGCAAACAGGGATGAGGTTAGACTGGTAACTGAAATGACAAACAGTGAACCCTGAAGGTCAAGAATCAAACCTTTAAAGTTTCAGTAATGAGCGATATGTGCCTTAAGACTAGCGACTGAGCTAGATAATGGATGGATAGCCGGGTGTTAAAACAAGTAGATAAAAGGGGGAAGAAAACCCTTTACAGAGAACTTGTTGGTAGCATAAATTTTGGAGGTCAGTCTGGTGGTAATTGGTCCCACGCTGATTGCCAAAAGTCAATCAGAACCAAAAACTGAAACAAGGCGAACTTTGAATGATACAGTTGTATATGCAATGACGTATCAAACAACCAATGCGCAGAAACATGCGTAGTGTTGGATGTCGATCTGTAATCACTTGAATCGACGATTTGCAAACGACCATGAGTAACACAAAGCGGACTTTCGCTTGAGTTAAGTTAGGCAAGCTTACGCAATTGTGTCATGCGCAATTTGAAGATTGTAATAAAAGGAACGCTCACGATACAAGGCATACAGATCCAAAGTTCCCAGTTCTGAAAAGCTTGGATCACTACCTTTCTCATGTTAATAAAATAGGAAGTCTTCAAAAGCAAAAATTCCTTAAACCAATGCAATATTAAGCTCTTATGGTGACTAAATCGAGCAAAAATCGAAGAAATGGAAATAGGTAGCTAATTGGTATCACTAATTAAAGGGTGGAGGAGGACGATCAAATTTCTTTATAAAAGCACCAATAGGTGCAGTTTTACGGTCGCCTTAATTACTCAATGACGATGAGGTAATAACGAGTAACGAGTCGAAAGACGCATTTCAAGCTTTTAAGGGGGAGAAAAGAATCCAAAATGTCGCAAAATCCAATCGCAAAGTTATTATTTAGCTAACATAGGCGAAGTGTCTGCAGTGTTTACGTGCCGCACCCACAAAAGCAATTTTAATGCGTTAATCATTGTGAATTGCGAAGTTGGTGCAAATCCATGGGAATTTGTAGACGAAGCAAAACAAGTCAACAAAGCAGACTAAAACCCCATTTTTTAATCAGCAGGAAGCAAAAAAAGGTTGATAGGTCCCTTGTTACCTGAAGTGACTGCAGAGTAATAAGCTTTTCCTCTACATCATTTAGGAGATCCAACTGTCGATTCTTAATCTCTTTGGCCAACGATGTCGCAATATGCATATGCATATCCACACATCGTTTCTGCTCCATCAATTGGGGAAGGGTGCTACAACAGACAGGAAGGGGTGATGATTTTGGAACCTCCCTCTGAATCTCCCAATCCCCAGGTTAGTAAAGCGAGACTGACTTTATGGTGCTAGTGAGTGCAGAGGTGGCATCCGTGCCAATACCGCCAACACCACTGTTGGTTGAGAAGGTCTGTCCCTCTGTCACTGAGGCTTTCAGAGCTCCCAGTTTCTTCTCACGATCTTGCAAGACACTTAATTCCTCCTGCAACGCACCCGCCACATCGGAGAAGGGGGATGCCCGATGGATCCGCCATATTCGGTCCGTCGACGTGGTAAGGTCATAGCGTTTCATCCTCATCTGTCGCGTGTCCTCTGCCTCGACCAAGTTCTGCGTTCCCATCTCTACGTGGTTGAGGTGTATGCCCTAGAGGGATGATAAATGAGGACCAAAAAACGAGACAACCTACCACAGTATCGTGCAGAAGGCTCTGATAGGTCCACGCGTGATGCAGAGGCGTGGCCAAATCCAGCACCCGGTCGAGGATGATCAGTAGGGGACGCTGAAATGAGAAAGGAATGAGAGCAACACCACTGGCACCACCATTCTTGCCAGCCTCATTAAAGGCTCGATGTTCCATGCCGGAGAAAAGGGTGTTTCGGGAGTCCCGTAGGCTCTCACGGAAGCGATTGTCCAGGTCCTTGGCCACCGCTTCGGCTGCGTTGAAACGCGAACAGCGGATGATGGGAACAGTCCCGAGGGTTGCAAACACTGAGTAGAGACTGTCGACTATGAAACCAGTGGTTCTTAGAATGTCCTCCTCGTTGCAGGAGGTTTTGTTCAGAGCTAGAAGACAGGAGGAAGAATAAATTGCCACCTTACGCGAATACATACCATAGAAAGTTCCCTCTTTGTTCGAAGGTTGCTCGTTAAGAACGAATAAGTCATCCTCCAAGCAAATGAACCTGGTGTACTGATCATAGACCTTCTTGATCCGCTGAATGCAGTCCTCCGTTAGTGCAGTTTCGGCTAGAAATTCCAGGTTCTCGCGAGATATGGGGCTTATAAAATTGAGATAGTAAGACGAGTAGAGATCGGCCTCAAAGTCCTAAACCAGTATTAATTGGAGAGGGAAGGTAAAATATACTTGACAAATACGCTTGATGTTCTCTTTTGAAGGATGTACAAAATATACCGCAGGAACGTCGGGAATTGGTTCACGTTTGATGTCAAGAAGTCTAGATTTGAAAGGCAGTTGAATGAGAAAGAAAATTTACAAATGAAGAGTTACACCGACAGAGCGAAGCTCTTTCACTGAAAAAAGTGGCGCGATAATGTCTTGCCCAATCCGATCGTATATAAGAAGCTGTAAAATTGGTAGATGTTACCACACAATAAACACTACTCACTTTCCACTGGGGCTCATCCTCTTTAGCGCTGGCTGCATTGAAATTCAGCATGCACTTTAATGCCTCTATAAAAACAAGAAGGCAAATCAGAAGCAACTGCAAAAAATCGAAGTACTAAGTTAAAAGTCATTAACAAGAAAATAAGACTTTCTGATTAAAAATCACGATCTGGACTCCGTACACAGTAAAGTATCCGAAGGCAATTGTAATTTGTAATTAAAATGAAGTTGGAAAGAATGCATGTGGCAAACGAGACAGCTGAGAGAAGGAAAACTTGCCAATTTCGTTGGAGTAGTGTTGGTAGCGCATGTAAATTTAAACACATAAGCACCATAATGTGTTGAACGGCGGAACTTTGAACAATTTAAACAAGTTTACAGAGGAGTCTTCTTTATGTGCGTAAAAAGTGTTTCGTAAATGCTCAGGGATACCTACTAAGAAAATATAGAGTCGTTCTACATGTAGCAACTAATAATGGTACAGAACAGGCGATCGCATCGATAAAATTGAATCATAATCTACCCTGCGTTTAAACAAGCATTGAAAAAAACAACTGCAGAAAGCGCAGCCAAACATTTACTGTATTTGGTGATAGTTTTGTTAAATTTTAAGGGATTATTATGCTTGATCTGACTTAGACACCAAAACATCAACCAGAATGACAATTCCGGAGGTTAAGTTCATCCAACCAAAAAAGAAAACAAAAAACTTATTTTAGAGTATAGTTGTACCTAACACAACCCCTTTACCGTTCAAAAGCGTCTCGAAAGCGCATATTTTGATTGGCATTCAATAAAAATTACTACTATGGCTAAGGAGCATTTTCTAATGACATGATTGAGCGCACTGGCAGACCCCAACGAAGGAGTCCCTTCGGCTTGAACAAAAAATCCCAAATGGAGTAAGCTTGAGGTGAATGGAAACACCTAATAAGGCTATGGTATGAGTGATTCACCAGCTTTAAAGACGAAAAAAGTCAACATGGAACGAAACAGCACTGTGCACCAAATTAGCGACGGCATTCAGCTTATAACATTCGTCGCTGTTAAGAA
Source organism: Taenia solium (assembly GCA_001870725.1). Lineage (NCBI taxonomy): Eukaryota > Metazoa > Platyhelminthes > Cestoda > Cyclophyllidea > Taeniidae > Taenia > Taenia solium. The sequence goes on along the minus strand of MIEF01008183.1, from coordinate 200,565 downwards.
TTCACAATGAAATACAATTTGGATGCCGAAATCACAAAAGAAGCGTAAACTAATGACTTGCCAATTTTGCGTTCCCGCAAAGAACACGCCATCACACAGATAGTATACAGAAGTTCCACATATCTGTTCACTAATGGTTGAGAGTTCACCCAATCATATTGCAGATGACACCACGGTGCAGTTTATTTCGTAGTGAGTCCAGCCTAACTGACCAGTGTTTAGAAGTTATTTATGGAGTATTGTGCTGGACGCATTTATTAATAGAGAAAAGTATGCTATTGGTGCATTAAAAATATGTGTATTTTCGAGCAATTCTTATGGTGAGTTCGTGGACCGAATATTTAAGTTGTCTCTTATTAAAAAAGCAAACCTCAAATGAAATAATGATGCAGAAGTATCAAGCGAAGCGATGGTCTACGAGTGCAATTAACCTACGCCCGATAAAATTTTATTGAAATATTACTTGACCCCTAATTCCCTACCTTAAAAAACTTTAGCTGCAGGATACTTTTTCTGAAGACGAAATAAGCCGTAATACTCGGGTAGAATGTGTACTGTCAAAGTGTGGAGGGAATGGAAGCTACTTGCCTTGCCTGGGGGCCAGTTCGCCCGGATAAAATACAATGGTGGATCCCCTCATTGTCCGTTACCAAATCAAGGAGTTAGACAACCAAGTGGTGTATTAAAAACATCGTCGAATAGGTTTTGTGCCGTCGACAGGTGTTGTGCATGGTGGGTTTGCATTCACGTGGCTGTTTCCTAACGCGTTACAATGCAATTTATGCATAGCCATGCATTTGTAGTATTTGCTATTTTGTTTACCTACGCGGACCCATGAGTTTGTGCAGGCTGCGCGTTAGCCCTGTGGTGTGTGGCAGTAGCCCTCCTGCTCCTCTGGTTACGTATTCTTCTTGACACTTGGGCCTGTTACAACTCCAAGGTAGTCCCACGGTTATATTTGTGATGCTTAAGCATTATTCCCTGATTTTTGTGGCTCTTTTATGGGGAGTGTAATCTACGGGTCTCCGCGATAAAGCAAGCTTACATTTATAGGTACGTGTAGAAATTTCTGCTTAAAACTGCACATGGTGTTTTAAAATGTGACTTTTGGATCATGTCTTTTCATGAAGCAACCTCTTACACATTCTCTGTATTTTAAAATATAGTTTTGTAGTAGATCAAAAAAAGCAGACTGCTTTACTCACTGCCATGAATGCTTGTGACGATTTTGCATCCCTGTGGACTTCGTAAAACCATTAATAGTTGGTTTCGATGCTTCCCGCCGTAGGCTAGATTCACGCTACTTATCGACGCTGCATATGGCCTCCATTCAACGAAATCGCCTGACATGGTAGACGGTCGATGACCTCGTAGCCTAGTCTATAAACCGCACAATGTTTGCTGCTAGCGTCCTGGCACTTTTTTCCATTAAAGCTTTAGAGAGAAAGTAATAACCACAGGATTTGGTTCAATCAATTGCCAAACTAGTGAAGAAGGTACTTCACATCAGAAAATCCATGTCACGCACATGTGACGCTGACAGCAGACGTGTCACACGTGTCTCCGCATCGCGAACAATCCACTAGATGTCGCTACCAACCACTGCAATTAGGTCATCTAGAGGCTCCCAACATCTCTTCACAACCAGTTTCAGGATATGAAAAAGGACAAAAGTTTTTGCTTTTAATCTATTCGGTTAATCCTAGTCCTAAGGTAGGGTAGAAGGGTTAAGAAGGGAGTGTGAAAGACTGCGCGACCACCGCACTAGATTCAGACAGGAGCTGAGTATATACATATTTCAAAGTCACTCCATCCCAGGCAGCCCATAGCCGAGACGCGAGAGAGCGATTGCCAACCGACGACGTTGTACATTCTCAAACTGATGGCGACGCATCGGCTCAGTGGGGGTACCCGAGTCCACGGTGAGGGAAAGGGAAGAGCGGTTGGCAGGAGGTAGAGAATTGGAAAGAGAGCGGATGGCTGGGGTGGTGGGCGTGCCAGTCAGGCCTCGACGAATGAGGCTGAGGTACTGAAAGAGATCAGCCACTGCAGCGATGCGTTGACGCGCCCATGATGAGATGTTACAACACTCCACTGAAGTTGAACCCTCTTCGTTTACCACCTGCATCAGTAAAAAGCTTTACGATGAACGTAGTCACTGGCATTGGGGTGGAAGGCTGGGACAGTGAAGGGAGTAAGGATGACCACCTATTGAGAACCTAGTCGTAAGCTCGGTCGCCAATTGGAAAAAAGACGGGTGGGGTGTTTTCCATCAACAAACACAACCAACGTATGTGTTGTAATTCAAGTTCACGCACCACAGATATTTCACACAATCGACTTGGATAATACCATCTACGTCACCGTCCAAAAGATAAGGAAATTCTTAGATGGATGCCTTGTCGTAAAGCCTCTGAAGGCAAATTAGAAGGTACTATAACGAAAATGGAAAGACAGGGTTAGGTGACTCCAGCATTGATGTTCGGAGACTCCTACCTATCGAACGTCTCATTAAGATTAATTTTACCCTGAGAAAATATATTCTCAAAGTGGGTCCAATGTCAGGCCTAATTTCCATATGCCATTCGTCTGGAAGAACATATAGGGTGGGAATGAAGAGAGGGAAGACTGGCTTTGATAATCGGGTGCTTGTACCATTGCCATTTATCTCTCGTGGGTAGTTTGCATGTGCCTTATCATAGTTAATGGTATTCGAGAATACCGAGGACGATGTAGAGGTGAATACATAATGTACATTAGCTTTCGTGTAACTTAGATGCCGCGCTGGAGAGGCGTGATTACGCATCTTAACACCAGCCTCTGTAGCCAAGTGGCAAGCGTTAAATTCTGTAAAATCAAAGGCAGATTTTTTGGTATGCAAGGATTCGAGAGAGTCATACGACAAGCCGCAAAGCACATGAAGTTATGTGAATTCATTGGGGCGGTAGCTTGTCATACGGTTGTGTGGCGTATGTCAATCGAATTACGGATCATTTAATGAGGCAATTAAGATGTCGGATCTCTCATCAAGCGGTATTAAAAGATATTTTTTTGAAAATCGCACAAATCGGATAAAGTTAGTGACCGAATCCAACTGAACACTTGTAAAAATGATCAGGACCTTAAGAACGGGAGTTAGGCATTGCCATTCATGGGTAAGTAGCTTAAACCACGTATATCAGTTCCAGCAATCGAAGTCAACCTTCACTTTTGGCGGAAGAAACTAACAAAACTGAAACGCAATGTTTACTAAAAATGGAGAAAGAGTGAAACCACACCAGAGTAAGCGAATGGTAAGGTAAATATAGGGTGGAACACGGCTCCACTGGCACATCAGTGATGGTAGAACCGTAGAATCCTTTTGATTACAAATGTGCACACTCCTCAGACCTCAGACACTAAATCCCTCAAGGAAAATAAAAATTGCCTCAGGATCGAAAATAGGTAAACGTCACTCAAATTTTGCTGCATGCTGCCTGAATTGGGAAACGAGTTCCAAATGATCACTTGTTGAAAGCAGGGCACTTCCTCTAAAAGTAGATGTGATTAAGGATCCTCGCAATTGCAATTGGACATAGTGAATAGAGAGTGGTGGTGGGGGGGGGAGATAAGCCTTGTACCATATACAACCCAATGGCGAAGCTTCAAACTGACATGCTGTAGCGTTGCATTACTCACCCCCATTAATCCAGCAGTTGAAGAGGTCGATTTTGGTGTTTCTGATTTGAGTCAAAATCAAGTATTTCTCAATCTAAATCTTGCCATATTTAGATCAAACGACTTCTTCAAGGCAAGAATGGTAGTGAACACTACAAACAGCCAATTACAGAACAACTACGATGTCCGCCACAATCACCTCTGGGATTGTCTACAAACTAAAGAGATTCATTTTTTCGAGTTTCTAGAAGTCCATTTTGCGGCTGATTGGTGAACAGCCTAGAATGTCGCTTTCTCGATTAGTCACCCTTGATTGGCCAATATCAAATGTCCACCTAAAGAGGATATTAAAGCACAATGTACTTCAAGTATGCTAAGAATTCCCACGGATCCAAGACCGCTCAAATAACATAAATTTGGGAGAATGAAGCTTCCTCGACGCATCCCATTAGACGACTGGCCATTGCGTCCCCACGCGACATATTCCCTCAGTTTATGCATACCCGCCGGCTATGCCGAAACCTTTGTCTCCTGATCACTTTGGTCGGGAACCTGGCAGAATCCGAAGTCACGCACATAAACATTAGCATATAACAGTGACAAACATTTCTATTCACTCTCCCACCGATAACTTTCATAATTAATTTGAAAATTGTCGAGTTCTGCCACATACCTCTAGCTTAAGACTGAATTTGACTGGTTCGCCGGGCACAAGTGGGCAGGTAGGGGTGTCGGCGACGTCTGCATCAGTAGTGGGGGAGGAAGAGAAGAGGGAAGAGAGAGGTTCAATCTCCACCCCGAGACGACTGAGGGCTAGAGGCAGGGCGGCACAAAGGTGAGCATCGGCAAAGTCCAACGCCGGCGCGATATCTTCGCGCACCAGGCGATGGAAGAAGGCCTGCTCCTTCAGTGAGGGCAGTAGTGGCAAAGGCGTAGCAGAATGGGGAAGTCTGATATCTCCAGCGTCGGAGGTGCTGCGTGTGCGAAAGCCTTCATCGTTGGAAATGCCATCAGCAAAAGTGATGTTCACCCTAGGTTGTTGATTTAATTCACCACCACTACTGTTCTCTGGCCAGTTTAGACAGCACCCACAGTCCACCCAGTCGATAAATTCCTGAAGCGTCAATGAGTTTGGTGGTTAAATCACAGGTGGTGCTACTAACATCCACGTTACAGATCCGCCCCTTCATCATCAGCACCATCGTTTTTCAAGTAGCGGTGATTACCAAACCGTTTGGTTGAAAAAAGGGTTACGTAATGCCGGAGTGCACTTGGGAAAAAAAGCACTGAAGCTATTTGAGAGTTTGGGATAGAAATAACCACCCGTTAAATGGCGTCTAGCTTCAAAGGTGACTAAAACACATGGTGTACGAAAAGATGGTCGTTCATGCAGATGATTCCAAACTTTTCTAGTAATGTGACAGAGAAGTATTGCTAAGTTGCCAGGACGATTTCTTTGGTGAGAGCGCCAGGGGAAAATCCATTACCATGTCTAAAATGTTTCATTGTTGTAAGATGACCCGGATCGTCATTAGCTTTTTTGACCAGTTCGAATGCTGCTCAAAAATTAGAGTAATACAAAAACACCTTGCGCATATTTTATTGTTTGAACTTGAACAATCTGATCGCGACACAATTCGACGCAGTCAGTGATCCACCATAGGTGTCGCATGCTTGTAAAGTCCAGTTCAGACAGGAAAGTCGGGGCGTCACATGAGTGTGACACTGGAAGATGAATCTAGTAAGTGAGCCACGTCGGCATTAAAATAGTATGTTGAGTTTCTAATGAAGAGATCATGTGCTGAAATTTAACCGACCCTGTGATTAAAATCAGAACTGCAGAATCGTATTAACAAAACAACACGTGAACCATTGCGTCTTTTCCAGAACTCTACTGTGACTCTACTCTGTAACACATGGAAATTTATGCTCATGACTAAAGTCCAGTTACTTAACAGAAAATTCACCTCAGAGGACGGGGTGGGTGGTTTTACAAAGAGGAAATTAAATTCTGGCTAAGTAGCACAAGCGGGCACACGTGGAAGAAAAAAAGGCTAGACCAGAAGACAATGCTGGGAGTGACTGCGTCCGAAAGTACTACTAAACGTGATTCGATTCAATTCGCATCCCGTCACAGGAGGTGAGCCCTCGACTCCGTCAAACAAGAGTGGTTAACGTGTCCCCATTGCAACTGCGATCTATCCGAAAAATAACTAACTTGAAGGCAAATGATGACGGATTAATGAGTTAGTCCATAAAAAGTAGCGTCTAATATTCTGTGATCTCCTAACTCGGAAAAAAAAGGATATGGTTGTGTGTCAGGAGTAACTAAGCTTATATTATCAATCATATTAAGGCAGCCTTGCGCCCATAAGACGAACAGGGAGCTTTGTCAATAAACAAGCCAATTAGAGCCGCCAGTGTTTATATTACTGGAAAGGTCGTGCACCACAAATCTTTGTGCGCCACTTACAGCACAAAGATAGATAAAAGAAGCCAAATAATGCCATTCAAAGCCTGATTTAGTCGGCTGATTAATTTATTTGAGCGTTAAAACGTTCCATGCTAATTCCAAATGTTGGTAAAGGAAAATACCGCTTTTCATTCCGATTTACATAAGTAGGGCGGTAAGATTATGGAGGAGCGCATAGAAAGGGGATCATGCCGATTCCAATTCCATGAGGTAAAATCATTCGCCCGACAAAGGAAAGCCTTCGTGGCATGCATTGGAAGTATGCACCAACGCAGACTACTTCATGTTTCGAACGACCAAAACGTACCATAGATGCCTTTTCCAATCTACACTAATCTTCTCGAAATCAAAGCTTGTTTAAAACAGAGACTGCACAACGCGGCCCGCGCTAAAAGCAGCCGAAATGGCGGTAAATCAAGACTCGAACAATAAGTTTGTAAACACACACGATAAGACTGAAGGTGAGCATTCAGGCGTGACGTCCACCACGGAACGAAAATGAGAAAGTCCATATCACGTGACGTCTAAAGCATCTGATCCTGTGCTAGGTGAGGAGTGGACTTTGTGAGACCTCGAGGCACGTGAGTGGATCCAAAGCTAGGCAGAGTGCGGACCCATCATCACTGATTAACCAGCATAGATAAAATCGTAAATCTCGTGGACAGCGACTCTACAACGCTTTTTTCAACCTACATGATTTCAGCCATTTTTTGTTACAAAAAGGCGGTAAATACGTAGCAAGAGGTATTTATTAGCTTATGATAGATAACTGGCCACATTAAATCATGTGTCACAAACAGATAGGTCGAATCTAAACAATTAAATAGTTGGGTGATGTTCTTGTTCCAGGGGTTACTTCATTTCGCACTGCTCTAGTAGCAGGTGAATCGATTAAAAAAGTGGTAAAAATAGGTGGTGGTGGACACTAAAGTCTTCTCTCTATCATATCGCTTGGTTTCCTAGTGAAATTATAATCATTTTTTATATCTGGTGTACCCAACCAATCCCATTATAAATATCACCTATCCAATGTGTGGTGCTGATTTCACCTACACCTATGAGCACTCAAATGCGAAATAACTGTCACCACCAGCTTAACAAAACTTCCACGATGGATTGTAGGCCCGAAGAACAAACAAAAACAACATTGCCAATTCATGGTTAACCACAAAATCAATCAGTTGTGAGACTGGAAACTTTGATTCAGCTATTGAAAGCGAGAATACTACAGAAGGTATAAAACTGAACGCATTTAAAATGAGCGCAGGTAAAAGCGTGGAAAACCGAGGCACTTGGTAACGAAAGCACCATCAAGACAGCCGATAATGCCTGTGAACTGAGATTTGGCAGAGGTAGACCCAGTGGAAGAGCAGAGCAGTAGATAAGCCAAGCAGGTAAATAAGCAAGCCTTTGAACTTTTCTCAGCCAAGGGATGAACACAAAAAGAACCACAGTAGGTAAATACTCACTATCGTTTGGTTGAGAACGAAGGTTCATCACTGGCACACATGAAACTCACATTACCCAAAAGCTACTGTATGAGAAGGAAGTGCGGCCGGGATGTGAACTCAAAGCAGATATACTTACAGGGGTAACAGCTCGATTTCATTGAGTTATTCGCCAAAAGAAGCCGGAAAATCTACTTGGCTGAATAATGAGGCCAATACTTGGTTTCTGTTAACGTCTCACGAAGATTAGCCAAAGGCAACACCCACTGCCAAAAGGCTGCATTCAATGGGTAAATATAACACTCTAGCTGCTTCTTAGGTAATAGTATTAAAAAACTTATGGGTCTGGCTGTAATGTAATTAAGGCAACGGCAACTGAACCAATTTATTTTGTAAATAACACCACTGCGCTTAACCGTCGCTCGACGTCAATGCGCTAGAATTTGATGAATACGGGTGACCTGAACCACGTGCGTCATGCACAGAAATAGGTCAGTTTGGGGATTAGTTTCAACATGCACGAAACAAGGAATCAGCAGAGTTAATCTGAGGCTTACGAAAGTGCGACCACTTATACACCCATGCATAGGCTGATTTACATATAGACCAGTAAAGGAAAAGGCATTCAAGAGATAAAGCACAGAATTTCAAATCGTCAAAGTCATCTGGAACCATGGGTCGATCGTAGTTATGGTAAACAGAATGTGAAAGAAAAGAGGAACAACAATCCGAAGTAATTTATCTTTTGAACCATAAGGCGATAATGTAATATCATCCGCTGTCATTATCATCAGACACCCTCCAAGTTCAACTTTCTTGGGGGTTTTAAAAAGGATACATAGCTGTGAAGTCCCAAAAAAGAAGTTGAACCTTAAGCAATGATGAGATACTGAAGAGGCTCCGCTTCTATGCTAATTTGACCTGCTGAAACGAGTAATTAACACGCCAGATTAATGAGTCAGATGAGCAAGCACTAACTTGCAACTCTTGGAGAAGGGTCTTGTAAAATCAGACATCTTATGAGCATGCACTATAAAGTACAGATATCTAGCAGTCCATCAGTACAATACTCTTTACTGTACTCTACATCAAAGATGAGTGGAACCTGATGGACGTGAATCGAGTTTGTCTGCCTTACGAACCGAGTTTAAACCGGTCCTGAAGCTGCAGAAGTTACTGACGCATCTGAAGAGGATGGAGTGGCTGAACGTCCATTGCATTCAGGAAGACTTCTACTGCGTGTCAATACTAACTCAAATGATTGAATACTAAGATATCAAGATCATGAAATTAGAATCAACGCAAGGTGCCATCGTCACCATCGTTTAAAAAAATGCTCAAGTTTCAACCATTTGTCGCGCCACTTATTAAGACAACCAGCCTACAAATCCAGCTATTTCAAAAGCAATAAGGAACTATGAAGGGTTGGAGGAAATAATTTGCAGTAAAAATGTCATCCGCACGCAGTTATCAAAACATGACGCAGTTGTACACATAAGATAAACTGATTAACTGGATCGGTATCTTGTTAAATCACACCACGTGATCGCGTACAGAGGGCTGATTTCATTAGCATTGTTAAAAATCTTCTTCAAGTACACTTGAAGTGCGGAAAATGCTCCCGAAGCATCTGAGCACACAGCAGAGAAAACAGAAGTGAATTTGGTGTGATAGCATGGAGTCCAAAAATGCAAGCTTGGCATGTGGTAAACACGCCTACCTGCACGCGCTCGAGAGCAAACGTCTTCACAGATTGTACCTTCGGTTCGACTAAATCCAGCCTGTTGAGGGCGAACCGAAGACTTTCAGAGGACAACAAAAAACTATGGATGACACTCAGAGCGTAATCCCACTCGGGAAAGTGGATTAAACTGGATTCTGCAGACTTCAGTCTATTAAAATCATTGCACACGAAATAAGGTGATGGAAGGGGCTACACGCAGCACGATTAGCTGTTTAAGAGAGATGCGGGATCGTGCAGGGAAACAGATTAAGCGCTTCGGTTTGAGATGGAAAAGTGAATCATCATCACAGTCAATTAAGGCAACAAAAATGGATTTGAACCGTGGAGGAAGGGGCTGAACAGTTATAATGGCAAAATGTGGAAAAGCAACTTTGAGATGAAGCTCACTGAATACATAAAATCATCAAAGCAAAATCAGTAAGTCAAAAAACAAGACAGTTGACGGAGGTCCAAGATCATTTCACTGACATTTATCAAACTTGCATGAGAACCAAACGCTTCACGGTGACGTTTCAAATATGGACCACACGAAGGCTCCGAATACCCCTTGCTATAAATGAAAGGTAATAATAATGGAAACTTTTGGAAACCAGCCCTTATTTGAATCAAGCCATACGAACTGGGATTATCCAGTAGGCCACAAGCAGGATGGTCAAATGCCTGGGGGTGTTGCGAATTCAAAGCTGAGGGTAATCTATATGGATAAGATTCAATTATAGCAGGAAAGGGTGGAAGAGTAACTTGCAGTAGTAGTTCAATGAAGATGTCAATACCACCACTGAACCCCAATCTTCGTGACAGTCTCAAAACCCGTAATGTAAGAGTCGAGAAAGTTGTCAGGAAGTAACTACCACATAGAAGAGGGTAGACCCTTGGAAAAAGGGATTATAAATTAATTAAGTGAAAGCCATCAGAAACGTTGATTCGCAACATTGGAGAGTCACCTACCACGAAAAGCGCCAAAGCTAACAATAAGGAGGCTGGCAGAAGTAAAATCGCACAGATGGCGCTCATCTTACTCGTGTCAGCAGCACCACCGAATATTTAGCTTGATGCTTCGAACAAAAGCCAATACAAATGCTTCCAACAGCCTCTACTTTTAAGGAGAGTTATTAAGTAACGAGACCATGCAAAACTCTTGCTTGAAGTGTCTAGCAAAGTTTTGATTGGTAAGGACTCGCCTGAAAGTGGTCGTCACCCACGGCTTCGGCACAGGTAACACTAGAAGTAAGAGCCTCGAGTAGGTATCTGCGAGTGACAGGCTCCTGTGAGGTTACATTAATGATAGAAGTACTCAAGGTGGAGCTCCACCTACGTCGATCCACCTGCGAGGCAAGAGAGGTAGAGGAGTGAGGAGGATTGGAAGTGGGGTTGAGGAGAAAGCTAAGACGTCGCAGACGATTGCTCTTGCCCTTGTCATCAGCCTCCAGTGTACTGGCTGACGGGACCACGCTTGACATTGACCTGTAGTGGCATAGAAATTCAGAGAGAAGAGAGAGATTATAGCAAGACAATGAGTCAGTGCACTTACGAAAAGCCAGTACCTCAAACCAATACTTAAGCACCATTGTGCTGTTTTGCACTCAGTACGGATTTGACTGTTGGCCCAATAATGTCGACTAAATGGCACACAGATACTAATTTTCAGATGATTCACTAGGAAATGATTTCTAATCAAACGCCATCTGTTGATGAAGTGACAACACCTCGTTAGAAGCTAACCTTCCGCTGATCCTGACTGATTGAGCTGATCGAAATTTTTGAAAGTCCTTCTTTGTGCAGATGACAACTTGGACCATGTGATTATATAAGCACAAGTGAATCGCCTTAAATAAGTAACCACTTAATTGAACTAAGGTACAAATACTGATATGTTAGAACAAAATAAAATGTGGCTAAATACCTGACTAAAAACAAAACCTAAACATCCATTTGCAATTAAGATGATTTGAGCTTACAGTAAGAAATCACTATATTTGAGTCCATCGTCACAGCATTAATTATGAATGTGTAAGCGGGAAATGCCATCTCAAGCTAAGTTAATGAAACAGCAATGCATTACTGATTAGATACTAGACTTGACTAACACATCGCTCAATGCAGTTCCTATCGAAAAACGCGAAACCATGGAAACCCAAAGAAAGTATGATTTTCTGGTCGACGGAGGACACTGAGAGTCAGGAACAATGAAATACAGACTAACGTTTAACTTACTTCCGCACCGCAAGCACGTCTGGCTTTTCTTCAACATGCAGCCGAAGAGCATTTTTGAGAGCTTTTACCTCTTTTTTGAGAATCTGAAAATGAGGAAGGATTCGTTGCCATCCAAAGCAGCGAAGGAAGGAAAAAAATGGATTTACTGACCAAGTTTTCCTTTTCCACTTCTTTCGCACGCTTAACAGCAGCGTGTTCAGCAGCGTACGCATTTTGCGCCTGGTCGATGTTAGGTCAAAAAGGGAGAATACCATTTTATTTGCTTCCTCGAAAAGTGCAGCTTGTAATTCCATGCATTCCTTATTTAGCGAATCAATATACTGCTTGAGCTCATTGTTCTCTTCAGTCAGATTTTTCGATATACTTTTGCTCTCCATCCTAAATTACCAACCGAGTCAACCGTGATGCAAAAGAATAAGTAACACAGCTGACAATGCAAGGCCTATAAATGTCTAAACCAACACTGCTTAAAAAAACAGCTATACTGTGGATGATATGACAATTCGTAGATAAAGGAAATGCATGTGCCTCAGTAGTCGGTGAAAAACCCTAAATCTATGGGTACATCTAGAGCAATACGAATAAATATCACAGTGTTCTGAAAAAAAAGATACTCGAAGGGACAAGAGCACTCACATCACCTACCTAGGTGGGAGAAAATTAAGCACGATCCAAGGATCAGCCAAATTTTCACGGGAAACCAAATACCCGCACACACGAGAACGGAGATGTTTATTACTCGAATCCACTTAAACAATTTATTGAAGTATGGCTATTTTAAGTAAACGGGGTGTTTTACCTTTTTACGTGAAATTTGCACCGCATGTGTTATGGATTTGTTATGGTATAAGATTACTGAGGGAAATGCTGGCCAGACCTATCGCGTTAGTTTCACATCGTAATTTGACTAGACGTTTAAAAACATGCCGTCCTTTCAGCATGCAATATTTGTGTTAATTAAATGTAACTCCTGCGTAAGAAGTGGCTAACCGACTGAAGCCTCATTATAGAATAATGATCAGAATCCCCCGAGTCAGCAAAAAGCCCAGTATTTTGATCCTTCAAAACTCATACTGGTTCTCATTGACACTAACAAACACAAATTTTTTGTATCCATCACCCTGTTAATTCTAAGTGTCTGAATTCTGCTGAGGCGATAGATAGGGAATGCACTGCACACGTTCAAATTTACCTTTATTTCGACTTTTGGCGGCCGCGACCACGTTACAATTTGAATTAGTACACATTCACTGCAATGCTTTGTTTGTTCAAACTGCCGGTCTCGGTCACTTGGGTGGCCATATTGTACTAGCCGGTTGGCCGGCCTCCGGGCCGTGCCAACAGCCCCCAAGCCCTCTGGTTCCAGAATATATGTTTTGCCCTAATACTATGCCTTCTTTTAACTTAAAGGAAGTCTCGGGACGCCATATCCCCAGTCTTTATATCGTGCAAAAATTCTTGGCGAACAGCAGATTATCGGCTATCACAGGCCTGGTGTACATCTCTTCTGCCTTTACCGTCAGCCACTTAAAACAAGGGAACTATTTTAGTGTAATCTCAGGCAGAGATGTAGGGAGTTTAGTGATTAGGGCTTCGCTTGTTCAGATTGCATATGCTTTAAGGGAGAAGATGACGTTCGTCCCATAGAGAGGTTGGTGTTCACTTAACGCCTCTCCTCTAGGTGGGGCGTTCAGGCAAGCATATTGCGGTCGGACTTTTTAGACTGGTTCCCAGAAATGGTTAACCCTGTTATACATATTTGTTTGGTTTGACTTTACCCCATCTTTTGGGACAAAAACACAACTTATTTTGTGTTTTGGACTTTAAACCTCAGGACTACTGAGAAAACTTCTTCGAACTCCGTTCTTATCCCTTGGTATTATTACTAAAAACCGTCAAGAAGGTGTGCAACAAAGGCCTTTAAAAAGCACCACGGGTGTGTTTACGGGTAAACACGTATCCTCAAAAAATATTGGTTGATAAACATCTCCCCTTGAAACCTCAGCATTTGATTGGGAAGTTGGTGTTGTTTCGGCGGCCTACTTTAATGGAATAGCCCAGATTAAGCAAGTTTTCATGTGTTCATGTTACTACCATCGCAATAACGTGGTGTCACTTTGTAATATCTTATAAGCTGGCCGTAGTAGGACTAACCTGAGCATCGTCTATGGTTTCCATACGTAGCTGTCGTTGATGACTAGGGATTCTGAAACGTGAGTGTCGTTTGGAAAATCCATCCAGCGACCTAAGATCGCCTTTTGTCATTTGGAAGTATTGTTGCTGTGTACTCTACGTTCTGTTTCCTTTACCGTGCATGAGACGAATCTTACCGTAGTAGGGCAACGCGTCATCAAGGCCTAGGTTTTTCCCACAGCTTTTTGTCAAACGGCTTCTGTGTAGAGCGACAAACAGCTGAACCCATAGAGACGGCAGGTTGTTTGTTTTCCCATGGCGATGAATATTCTAACTTCTGCTTCATGTTTCTTAAAAGTATTCGACTCTTGCTCCTTGCGTAATTACCACTCGTTTCTAGGGTCGGTCATGCCAAAGAACGTATGTCAAGTTTTGCTCGCATTTCTCGCTAGCCGTACTTCTAGTATGCTGCTATATTTTCGTCCTCCAAATATGCGATCATTAAAGAGGTCATTAGTTTTCTTATTGTAGCTATTTCTGTTTTAGAAGCACGTCCTCGAGGTCTCATGGTAGTATCAGGCGGAACTCGCGCATTCAGATCTCTGATGATGATATTTTTTCCGGTAACTTGTTGCTCCTTCTTGTTTTGTCCAAAATACCCAATGCTTTTAGTGTGTCTATTCACCGTTTTTAGAGGGGCCTCTTGTAATCGATTGCAATTTTCAATCAGACAATTACCGGCCTTCAGGAAATTCGCCTCTTTCCACCAAAGAGGCAAATACTAGTGATTCCCGCAAACAAGGTTGTGCTTTCACGCCTTGTTTTTGAGTCGTCAAAAAACTGCAAATTAATCACTTCAATGTGTATTCTCAGTCTGATCTAAATTTCTAAATTCAAAATGTGGTCTTTTGAATTGGTGTGATCTTTGTTTTTATGCGTCTTCTGACGACTTGCTGAAATTATTCGTTTTTTGCTACTAGAATCCGAAATGCCACCTCGTCGTAAAAGTGCTACTAAGTCCCGGACTCCCTCGCGGTTATCAAACACGTGCTCCACTGATAAAGACGACAGCTTCACTAGAAGGAAACGTAGAAGGATTTCTAGAGTATGTCACTCTGCGTTCCTTTTTCAAGTAGAGTTAAGAGTTCCGTCACCTGTTGCATTCGAACAGATTTTTCATTGCCTCAAATACTACCGGAAGGTAATTCGCTTATTTTAGCAGCGGTTTTGAGCTTCACAACTTATTAATTCTGCCAAGGAGTTTTTATTGCAGGCCATGAATTTTAAATTTTGCAACCAAACCCCAATTTGTTACTAACCCCTCTATAGAGTTGATTGTCATCGTGTAAAGACAAGGTGAACGTACGTTGGTATAGGAAGAGTAGCGAGGTACGTCTTCCAACCGTAGAACCAGAGAAAGCTCGAAATGGCTTTCGTGTTTCTAAACCACAGATGCAGATTAATTCAAAGTAGATTAATATCCACGGGGTGGTTGTGCTACTAGATAAAGAAACAGGTTTAGAAGTCATCCTGTTCGATAAAAACAACCAGTGTTTCCTTCGTCACGGATTCGCACAGATGCGAGCCACAATGACCATACTAGGATGTGACCCATTTGTCGCCCTCCCCTCGAAGCGGGTTGGTGGCCACCTCAAGCCGACTTTTGGGTTTCTTATAGTGGTGGTTTTCATTGCTTTTTGCTTGATGTAGTTTACCTATCATTTCCATTATGGTTCAATTTGTTGCACCAATCATCATGTCTTTCCACAGTTAGTTTAGTCGATGGCTGTCGTTGATTCTTGTGCAGTATCAGCCTAGTGACTGTGTCTAGTTATCACTATCACGTGCTATTATTGGACATGTGCTAATTTTATGATCTTGTTTTCAATGCTTCAGGAAAGGCTGGAAGATAGTAGTACACCGGACATGCTCGACTCTCTTTTAACAGGTAATTGCATTTGAGGGAAACGATGATGCCTTTAATAAAAAAATACACATTCCTTCACACAGCGTCACATTCTCGCGCGAGCTCTTTACTACAGATACATAATGAAAGAACTGCGAGCACTTATTTGCCAGTCTAAAATTAAATTTTTATGAAGGATACCTTAAATGCGGGACTAGATCCAATGATAGAACTCATGTTGTTTCATAGGTTGGTGCTAGATCCAATGGTTGGACTGGTGCTACTAACGTACGTTTCTAGATCCCGATTGCAACTCGTTAAGGGAGCCATCAAGTGGAAGAAGCGGTCAAAACTCCTCTAGGGCAAATGAGCGAAACAATGCTCGTACACCCACGCCAGTTAGGAGTAGGAGACGCGTATCCCTTGTTGAGAGTGCAACGGGCGTTCAGTCCGTCCCTTCATCGGGGAAGAAGCGGAGTCGCACTAGTCGGAAGCAGAGTTTGGAGAATATTCAAATGTCCCTGCTCTCGCAGACCGAGCAGACGGATTGGTTGCTACCAAGACGCAGCACGGGTGCCATGAGTCCCGGACTTGTGCCAAAAATCAAGACTAGGCGGCCCTCGGGCTCTTCTCAGGAGGCGGTCGACGACTTTTGTTGGATTTGTCATCGCCCTGGACAGGTAGCACCCGGATTTTCACCAGATTCAGTAATTAGCTCCCGGAATTCTCGAGATTTTTCGTTATTTTAGTTGAAATCCTGCGGCAGCTGTCCTCGTGTCTACCATTCCAGTTGCTTAAACACTCCAGAGACTGAGAAGTCTGGTGAAATCTTGTCACATGAAAGCTGGCAGTGTGCCCTATGTCGTGAACTGGCTTCAGTTACTCTGGGCACATCGGACGCGGTAAAATGGGGACCTGTGACTTCAAATGCGACCTACGAGAACCAACTCAATAAAGCGTTGGCTTTTATGATTGATTTCATGTCCATTCAAAGCTGGGTACGTGACCTTTTTATAGTCGTTTCCCAAGAAGGTTTCTCTTTTAATCGGTGTGTGTGTAGTTTCCATCAGCAAAGCTTGAGTTGTGTAACATGCAGAAGCCGTCTTATTCTCCTCTAACTTCAGCGCAACTTTCTCGTAATTTTAGGCGGAACCATTCCGAGAATCAGTCGATTCTAGTGAAAATTTTGGCACGCCGGGTGCCATCAGATATCCAATGGATCTTCGTACCCTCCTTCAGGTATAGTTTAGCTTGTTCCATACATTTTTGTTTTCTAAACTTGTACCAATTTTTCCCCGTTTTTCAGCGAGTGAATGATGGTCAGTACAAGTCAACAAATGCATTTCTGGCTGATTTCCTCTGGATCATTCACAATTGCTTCATATCCGAGGAAAAGCCAAGTAAGTCATCTCACCTTTATCTTATTTTATCCCACGCGCACCCATCGGCACCCAAGCAAACTATGAATGTTGATAAATTTCTAAAGAGGTCAGAGGGAATGGTCTTAGTTAAATTACTCCCCTTATGTTCACAGACTCCCAACTCTTGATGAAGGCGCGTTCCCTAGAGCAGATGTGTCTCTGCGAGATCGAACTCCTACGGGCCTGCCCCACCTGCTACCTCAATCGTATTATCGCCCTTCCCGTCCTCCCTTCGACTACTTTTGTCTTTCCCGCCATTTCTAAATGTGAACCACACATCTATCGACGTCCTGAGATGCGAAAACCCACCGAACACCTTACTGCTGACCTTGCTGAGGGACTGTGGTTCGCAAAACCCTGTGTGAGTTTCTTAATTTTGCTTGTGAGCTCAAGGCTCGAACCTTGTTCCACTCGTGGGAGTTCAGTTCAGAGGTTAGCTAAGTTCGGACTCTCTGCTATTGATATCGGGCCAAAATTTCACTTTCAAGAAGTCTAACACACCCAGCTAGTCAAGGAATGCTGTCAACTTCAATTATAGACTGTGATTCACCCAGTCGTATGGGTTCGGTTCGAAGAGGGGCGACGGTGGCCGGGGAAGATGATGGCGGAACTACCAAACAAACTCCTCCTGGTTTCCTTTTTTGGCACCTATACCACTCGCAAGACGCCAGCAAAATACGTCACTCTGCACACCTGTCTCAGCGTCTCTGTGAACGCGAACACCACCTCTGCCGCGGCCACCGCCACCGCCTACAGCGAGGAGATGGGAGGAGGACTCAGGCGACTGCCCGATTCTGGCGAGTCAAAGGACACGGAGACATACGCCCGGTCCTGTGAGGAGCTGCGGCGTCATCTCCTTCTCCTTTCCCAGGCCTTTTCCAGATTTCGATTCCCCGCCGCTCCTGCCTCCCGCGTACTACAATTCTCCCAACAGATTATCAAACAGTATTATGGGTATGTGAGGGGCTTCTATGCTAAGTTTTGTCTTCTCATGGTACCCATAGACGAATGGACCTGAGATGCTTCTTAGTAACGTCCTAGTTTCATTTTATGAAGCTGCAAGGCAGAGGAAAAGGGGCTAGTGTGGTAGCTGGTGCAAACGTTTCTCCATGGCATCGATGTGGGAGCGGAGCCATGACTAACGATGCAAACAGCCTTTGTCCTTTGAGCGTTGTCCCCGGTAGTCAGGTGTGTTACAACCCTCACAGCATCTAAATTCTAAGATGATTTTCTGCCATTAGTGATATATCTTGTGAGGTGCTCAAAGCTGGTCGATGTGCTATAGCGAGCGGGTTTTGTACTTAAGCGCTCTTCGTTGTAATGCTCTGAACGCTTTATATAAAGCGGCTTTACTGAGTTGCATTCTCTATTCAGTCTTTGACTGTTAACATTTTTAGTTAAAATTCATGCGGTTTTTAATTAGTCACTTGGTCTTCTGAAGATGGTTCTTGATGTAATTATTATGGCTCGCCAAGCAGGACTTCCTTCTTCGACTATCAGGCACAGCTATAGTCATCGAAATTGGGGTAGTTTTTTTCTTTTAGGGGTTGATCTACCAATGTGGAACCTAAGTAGTTTTATTAAGAGCGTACAGAAGAGTGAGTGTCAAACCGCCATGGCACCGATGTGGGAGTTGATTCTTGGTAAACCACTTAGGTCCACATGGCCCAATGTGCATTTATGGCTGATATCATTCAACTAAAACTAATTGAGAAAGGCTGGCAGCAGTGAGGAACCAGCACTTACATTGCTCAGGATTCGGACTTAGTGGACAAATTGATAAGCAAGGCGTTATAAAAGAGACACTCTTCTCTTGCCGTTATTCATTCATTGGCATTCGTTGGCTTAACAACTCATCTTCATCTCTTCTGAGATATCAGTGCAATTGTGCGCGATACTAGCCAATAGACACATGGCTAATGTTTGGCTTAGCTACTGGTTGTCGAGTTTTCATTTTTAAATTTAGCTTCATGTCATGTACATGTGCTGACATGATGCTTCTCTTCTGCAGTGATACTGTAGATGCCTCGTGTCTGCTACATATCATTTCTTTCTGAAAAAAAATACATGGAATCTCGGTTTGCCAGGTATAAGATGTCTTGCTTCAACAGACATTTGTTTTATTCAAATTGCGTTGTTTTTTGTGGTGGTTTTGATGATAGGTCCTTCAACCAATGGATTCTTGCAGGAGATAGCCTTCCTTCTCCAGCTTCCTCTGAGTCTGGGGCAGCTGCCTCACTAGGACCCACTGGTGATGAGGTGGATTTTGTTCAGACCTCGGAGAGCTGCCTCCCCTCCTCACCCTCCCTCGCCACCTCAGTGCCTTCGGCGACTCCTCCCGCCCCGTCTCCACCGCTCCCTCCACCACCCCCACCACCATCTTTACAAACAAGGCTGACTCCGGCACCACCGCAATCGTCATCGTCGTCCTCCACCACATTTTCCCTCATTGGAACCAGTCGATCCCTTACCTCGGAGGACTTTTCGGAACCCCTACTGGCCCGTCTCTCTACAAACCTGCTGTCATCCTTCAGGAGCTCCCACGGAGACAGGATGGCACCGCCCCGCCAGCCTCCTTGCAATGTCCCCCAGGCGGGGGTGGAAGACAAGAGGCAGGATTTTGAGCGCAAGTGAGTTTTCTCCCTTAAGCCAGGTGGTGGTGTTCTGTGCAAATCTTGTCGTGTCTGCTCATAACCTATTTCCTCGTATGGTCAAAGGGCAGAAAACAACCTTTCATCTACCCGCTCGTTTAACGGCTACACATGTGTAGCTCGTCGAGACTTTTCTGAAGGCAAGAGGTGCTTGGGTCTACTGGCATGGCCCAGGAGCCAAGCTGCCCTGCTGAGCCTTAAGCGACCTCCTACCGAAATCGATATGATTTTTCAGGTTCCTGGATGGGCGTCATTCTGACTGCTTTGGTTTTTGGTATCGTAAGCTACTCATCTCAAGTGCATTGGTTAATTCGTATTTCGCATATCGAGACGCCGAATTTCGAAATCGCCCAGCCGACTGATTTCTAATGGGGAGTACAATGGGGCAATGCACTTTTATCTCCTCTATATTACTTTAGGTTAGTCATCCACTATGGGCATCACGACTACTTAAATCTTTACTTTGTCAAGACCGCACTTCTTTTTTCCTATTGGCCTCAAAGCCTTCAGTAGATGTTCTGAAGTGCGAAAAGCGATGTTTCCAAATCGGGTTTTTTAATGATTGGCATGGTATATTACCACATACGGCTAGATTTGTCTGTCCTCCTTTGGGTCTACCCAATTCTAAAAGTGGAAATGCACCCGGACTCATTTTGAAATTTGCCAATCTGAAATAATTATTTGGAAGCTGGTTTTGATTCAGGATACTGAAGTCGGGTGAGGATATAACTGTGACCACTCGTCACATCTGTTTCGGGAACCCGAGGAAAATTTAGCCTCTGCTGCAGTTATTCAAGAAAGAAAGTCTCTAGCCAAATCGTATGGTTTATGAATCACCATAGCTGCCAGGGGGTGACTCACTCCTGAGACGACTACGCGCGCATACTCGCTGTTGTCCGTTATGACCTTAACAGGTGTCAAGGTGGGCGTTGACAAGTATTTTAGCAGCGCCTCATACACGATAGGTTCGTGCAATTAAGGCAGGAGAACCGAGGAAGGCGAGGGAGGGGGTGGCAAAGTCCGTACTTCTTTCTGAGGGTCGATGAGTAAACATCGCGCTAGTCTTACAGTGGTTCTCATCTCTTTGAATCGAGTTTAGCTGTGATGAACATAGTTGAATTGTGTTGTTGACATTGGTTTTTTGCATTTTCTTGGTACTGCAGGTGCTAAATTTGAGACGTTCGCTGTCAAGGTATCAGAGGAAAACCGACCAATACAGGTCAGGGTTTTCCACACGACGCAAACATTTACATTGTTGAATCGACTAATTCAACTCTTGCTCAAAAAACTGAAATGTGTTCATCTTCGTAGCAGGAATGTCCGATATCCTTTTCCTTGTTTTAGATTCAATTAACCCGTTTACAATGCGGATGGTTTGTTGCTACCAGTTACCCTATCACGTTGAATTTGTGATCCCGGGCTCAGGTAGGAAAGTAGAGTCGTCACATGTGAGGCTGACAGCCCAAATGTTAGGGGACCCGAAGCCTTCGCATGTCTGTGGCTTTTTAGTGCAACTAGAACAGGTCGTGGGTTGGGTGTGCTTAGATTTAGAAGTAAAGGTTGCCTCGCTTGCAATGCCCAAAAATGTTTTCTTCCAAAATAACCAGCACATACCTTCTCTTAGGTGCCTTCTAGTCATACCTCAGGCTTTAGCTCTGTTCAGCGCGTGAGCATGCATACCCGCCTACTTCATTAATTACTGATTTGAAAGGTGGGGGAGGGTCCATGAATGGACCAGATATGTGTTCTAACCAGGGAGCCCTTCACTAACTCTCACCTATCTGTCCCTCTCAACCCGTTCTTTCTGTTTAGAACCATAAAGGTACAGTTGTTAATTTTGTTTTCCATGATTTGGAACTAATTAAATTGAAAATGATTTGTTTTGGGTTGGATTCTCTGGATATCGATAGTGATTTGACTTAATCTTTCCTTTTTTGCATTGCATGCTGAATGGCTGCGTCAAAATTTGGCCACCTTTATCCCCCCTCTACTTTGTTTTTCCAGTGCCGACGTGCGGGCTGAGAATTCCGTGTATGATAATGTGGACGCCCCGAATGTGGAAACGACTCCTGCAACGTAAGTGCTCATGACTTGAATAGATTTATTTGAGAGAGTAACTGAATGAGTCTTCGGTTCCATGGCTATATCCCATTACTTCTGCCTCTAAAAGAAACCCTGTTTTTAAGTGAATATAGTGGTAATATTGCATTTGTAATTCTCACGGTCTTTTTACCATCAAGAGATTCTTCATCACCCACCCTACCCCTACGCCACCTGGATAATATGCCTCCAGGTGAGCTCAAGATGGATCTGACTGCTCGCTTCCAAGAAGCTCGAGACCTGTTTTCTAGGCGATTCCAGTCTCTGATGGAGGATGTCTTTCGGAATCTTGAAGAGTCCATCAATGAGACGTGCTCTGTTTCAACTGCCACCACCACCATAGGTGTTTCTGCTACTTCTGCTACCGTCTCCGAAGCAGAAGCGCCTATCCAGGAAGCGACTCGGACCACTACTCGTGCGTGCTACCTCTTTTTCATTTCTAATTTGTTGCCTTTAATTGGGCGTACGTTTGTCTATCATCATTTCTGGTAAACCGTAATATGAATGTGCCACTTTTTTTCTTTTGATAACAGAGGACCAAGAGACCCAAACCCCATCAAATGCTGTAGTTTCGACGCAATTCCTTGATGAGAACAAAACGAAGGTGGCACTGCTGCGGACAGAGGTGCTTCGACAAAATCAGGAACTGGAACGCCTTCGGTTGCTATTGGACTACACGCGCTACGAGATTGCAAGCAGTCAGCGTGACCGTCTCACCGAGCTGCGTGCGGTGTGGGAGGCGGAGTTGCTAGCCACGGTGGAGGGAGTGGTAAAAATCTGCGAGCAAGAGGCCTCAGGGCTAATTGATGTTGTGAAAAGGAAGCAATGGGTTAGCACATACTTTCTTCACTTCCTCTCTCACCGTCGACATATGCTGCTAGTTAACTCGTCATGTTTATTTTTTTGTTGACTGGTCTCTGCTTCTTAGAGCTGCCTTGTTTAAAGGGGAATTCCGGAATCCAAATCTTGGCCGTATAATTGAAAATGGATGTTAAATTTCGGCTTTGAGAACTGTTCCCTTCTGTTCCCAACGTCACCGATTTCTGTTATTATCTCTTGGAAGACCTTTTGTTTTTTAAGTCTAGGTTGGTTTGTATTTAGAGAATTAAGCATTGGTCTCGAGTCTCGGAATGCATTTAGCACCTCGTCTCTTATTCTTCTTCACTTTCATGCAGTACTTCCACATAATGACACGGCTACCCTCCTCTCTGTTGCTCTTTGTAGTGTACATACTGTGGAAATGAGGCCTTCTTTTACTGCTGTTGGAATACGGTGTACTGTAATACGACGTGCCAACAATTACACTGGCCAGAACATATGAATTCTTGTACTCACCCAAAACGACAGGTAATGGAACAGCAGCAGGAGCAGCAGCAGCGTCAGCTGCTTTAAAAGTGAGCCCTCAACTCGATATAATTATTCATGGACGTAACGATTTTAGGCTCCGATTTGAATGTCTGTGTCGGAGACTCTCTTGATTACTTTTGTCGCGCATTACATCCATTTGCCCCTTGATTGCGTATGCAAATGTCGGCTGAATTCCATGTTTCCTCTTCATCTTCACTGGTGTTCAAGATGGGTTGGACTAGTAAAACGAAACATTGGTCGCTCTTAGTTCGCGTCTCACTGTTAGTAGATTCGGAGTACTTACAGTTTAAAGTCAAAAGTTGTCGAATTGCCCGAGTTGTTAAAGGATTTCGCAAAATTCTTACTGAATTATTTGCAAGTACCGTGTTTAAAAGCGCCGTAAGAGTGGAGTGGAGTCAACTGGCCCATTGTCATTTGTTTTAACTTGTTTTCCCCCTCTTTTGTAGCGAAAACGACTTCCTTGGACAATTCTGACGCCCGTTGTGTGTTGCAAGTATTTTTATTCTCTCACCCTCCTCACCTTTACAATTTCTGCGACCGACTATCCCGGCAGAGTTAACTGATATTGTTTACAGTATCAACAAAAAAAACAACGTTTTGTGATTATGCGATTTCGCTTTTACTTTAAGGCTCCTCTTGAGGTTTGCAGTCAGCTTCCAATTTGTTGGGAGTGAAGGTGAGTTGTTGCGGTGACTTTGTTCACAAAAAGGACTTTGAAGTCAGCAATTTTGACTAAGCCAAAAAGAACGAATCGGTAGGTTTGTGAAGTATGGTTGTGTAGGTGGTAAGTGAGAAGGAATTGCCTGTCTTCCACTTTTTGTTGAACTGTTTTCCAGCTGTTGAGTATTCTCAAGTCAGTTAGTCAAATATGAAGTAGTCTACTCTACGCATCTCCAAGTAAACTGAGAGGGCTGATGACTGTACGGTGAAAAAAGGTCTCTGCACCATTTTTTTTATTAGAATGATAATACAAGGTCCCGTTTTTGGGATTCACTTTGAAGTGTGCGTGCAGCGGTCGTGAACTGGTACGAACTGTGCATCAGGTTTTGCTGGGGAAGCTTTTTTAGCATGCCGACTTGAAAGTTTGACGAATTTTTTGAGTAGTTCGGTGGTGGATTCCGATGCGTCAACCCTGAGGTCGCCTTGAAAGTAAAGTTGTAGGTCAGTGCTTCATTTCTTTCCGCCTCTCCCCCCATCAAGGTGATCTTCGGCGAGGGTTTATTGATGACACTAAAACGATGGTTTTATGAACAGATGGATGTGCACGTGTTTGATTCGATGTCTTGAACTACTTCCTCTCCAAATGCTTGTTAGCTGAGCAGTTGGGTTACTTCCAATGCAATCTAAACATGGACTTAGCAGTAATTATCGAATGGCTTAGTCTTATTTCCGGAGGTAGTTAATGAGAAGCTCATCCGCTGTGGAAACCAAACAGCATGGTGGTAAATCCTCGGGATGCAAAGTTGCGTTCGGTAACTTGCATCTCCCATTCTGGGTCAGAGTCTGCTAGATGGATTTGGTCGTACCGCTTCATGATCATCGTCAGTAATGTTTGTAAGGATTTTAGTAGACCTTCAGAAAGTGAGATGTCAATGGAACCACTCATTGGCCCATGGACGACTCATCCTACAGGTCAATCAGCTAGGTTACCACTTGTGAACATTTCATTCTTTGGATGGAACTGGCATGTCGGTCGACAGTAGCAGGCGCGGTCGTCCTGTTGTCATCACCTAACTAACCACCACTGACGGTCGCCGAACGCTCCATGCTGTTGTTCTTTTCAGTGACGCCATCTCCTTATCCTAGTATCTATACTTCTCTCGCGGCAGTAATGCACCAGAAGTAACTACAGCCTTGAACATTTTTCAGCTTGACAGTTTATTACATTTTTTTTCTGCCAAACTGGCCATTTTCAACTATAACACATTCTTTAACTTCAATTATGCCATGCGTTTTTCGTATTTGTAACTCCGAACTGGAGTGAGAAAACTGGAGCGTCGCATATATGTGACGCTGGTAGCGAGCGTGTTGGTCATTAGCACTAAGGGCATGGAAGGCATTTCTGCTGCTAGATTAAGTGGTCTGTTTTTACTTTCGCTGTGAATTTTGAGATCAACTCATCTGCACTTGGTATAATGTGTATGCTCTGAGGTGAGGATCATCTCAATATGTAACATTTATTGTTATTAAAGAATATGAAGCAAAGTTCCCTTGTGTTACACACATTTCCTTTGGTGTGAATACATTTGATCTGAGTGGCGCAGCTGTTTTCGTTCTAACCCGCGATTGAGGAGGGTGCCCAAGTGCCTCTCTGGTGAAACGGTTGCTTTCAGAATAGACTCTCCACAATTTGGGTGAATTTCATTTAACTCATCATCCCAATGTGCATGCTAGGCATTCCATCAGGATGTCATTTTTTATGCTATATACATCGCTTATCCTCAAATAGCATTTCCCATGGGTGGATTCGGTTGACCTCAGGTGTTTACACTATCTCGCTCATGGTTGGCGTGCCACTTCGACCTGCCTGTTAAGACAAGTACCACCTGTCGATCAGTAAATCTATAGGCTACCCGAAAAATCGGCCAGTGTGTAAACTGCGCGTTATCATCGCCAAATTGATTGCTAAATAAAGCTTACCATTCTATTTGTTAACTGGAATTCAGGCTTCTGGCACGTCTTAACTAAGAGGTTTTGACACTGCATTGACAGAAAGACTGCTGTGTTCGGTTTTGGCCTGTCCGTTGTTGTGTTCTTGCATCTGTGTGCGTTTCTTCTAGAAAAAAAGGGAAGGTTCACCCTATTCCCCTTCAGCAGGCCAATAGGAGATAAAGGCAGCGGATGTGGGCTGCTCTCCTAGCTAGGTGATGGTTGTCTTTATTTCCAATAATCCTAGTCCTCTGGTTTTTTCCCTTTTTTTTGGGGGGGGGGCAACTTTCATGAAGAATAGGTTGGGATTCGAAGTTTACGTTATTATCTATCTACTCACAAGAATGAATTTTGAAGCTTGGCTTCATTTCCTTAATACAGGTAGGCATCGTTCCCTCGACTTTTTTTCCCGCGCTCTTTTTTTGCAAGCTAAGCGTGTTCAAAATCAAATAAATAAAAACTGAATCAGGAAAAGCTAAACCGGTGATTTTTGTATTATCAAGTGAGAAGTAGCACCAAAGTAAATCTTCATAAGTAATAATGGAAGACAAAGCAACATCTATGAAAATATTAGCTGATTTCGTTATTCTTAAGCGCCATTCGTCTATCCATTTCAAAGACCCAAAACGATTCTCCGACGTCGACCAGGGTTCATCATTCCAAAAGTGAAAGTGCTTCCTAAACTATTAACTGTTATCGAACAATCAAATTTTGCAATGTCAGCAAAGACTGATAGACAAACGGAAACCACGTCGCGGTTCCTCACCTTCCTCAACGTCCTAGGATAGGTACAACAGTACATATTGAGGAATGGCACGTGACTCCCGAGCTCTGGAATGGGGATCGCGTAATACCATGCTTTTCATTCTGGCTACACACTGCAGAAGTAAGGAGTCCGAGATCTCCATCGTTATACTACTCTATCTCTGTTTTCGTGATTGAACTCCCCATTCTAGATTATTGGTGTTGCCCCTGGAAAAACCACCTGCAGGCAGACCTACAAAGATTAGGACTCTGTCATTTTTGGCCTTAAAGAACGGCATGGCGGACAACTTGTAAAGACCACTCAACAGAAAATGGCGCCTAGTCGTTTTCGGAGTCGCATCAACTGGTGGGCCGTTCAAGGCCGGCAGGGCAGGAGGCTGTGGTACCAAGCTCGTGAGAAAACCCTAGGAAAATTGAGTAGCCAGCACAGATGCACTTTCTAGTTGGAGGACCAATTTCTCACTACCACACTCTGTGATCTCACAGCTACCCCTTTAAAAGGACCTCAGTTGGACAACGATGTCACAGAAGTTTAATTCCTTCCTAGAGGATTGAACGAGCGCATATTGAAGTGTGGGTGTTCCGAGTTGGGGAAATCATTCTCGTAGGAAACGTTCTCAGGTTCACGTTTCTACCTATCGCGGCTTTGATGAGAACTCAAGCGTCACCACCTTTTACCCACGAATTCCTAATTTCATGTATCGTTAAATGAATTTATTTATTGGAGCCTGTATAGATGCTTTATAGGAATTGGGGTGAAATTGGATTCGGGGCTGTTTTGGGCGCAGAGTTCGTTTCCATTCCAAGATGCAAGCTGAATTTATTACAAAAATAGCAATCATTAGGGGAAAACTTGTAACGCTTCGCTCCGAGTCTATGAAGGGCTGGAAGCCCTGCGACTAGGCTTACAGACTCCTGAGCTTCCAGGAGAACTTGAAGTGCTGCTAACTACACCAAACTGATAGTAATCCAGATTTCATTTTAGTCTAGTTGTTAAAGAATGGAGATGTTTCCTGTGGGGGGCTAGGTTTTAGGACTCACTTTAGAAGAGCTGGAAGGATGTCAGCTTCAGCTAATCCCTAATTTTGGGGCATACAACATAACCACAGCTAAAGCAGTTTACCTGATGAGTCGTTTCTTTATTTTTGAATCGCGCTCGCCGTAGAGAAGAATATTCTTGCCTAAGGGAATGGCTCGGTCTTTGGCAAAGTATCTTAAATCAGCCCTTCTTCGATACATTTCGCCCTGTGAGGAGGTAGTGTGCAGAACTTTCGGCGCAACTCATGGCATTTACTGCTACTAACAGGGACTATTTCCCTTTAGGATGTGGATTCATCACATGATCTCTGTTTCTATGGCCTAGTTCATAGTAATCCGGACTACTGCCGAAACGGAAGTTACCTCAGATAGCTTAGCTCTAAGGTTAGCTGTTTCTCAGCCTCCACAATTTCTACCAAGATTTTCGCCTTTGGGCCCGGTGTCATGTTTATTTTACCTACGTGCCTTACCAGTTTAGGCTAGACTGGTGTATCAATTTGTGGTATAGATGGAGTAGTTGGGTTTATGACAATAAACCAGACAGGATATTCTTGGTGTGAGGATAATTACAATTTTACTGCGGTGAAGGTGGTGTTCCTGTATACCAGAGCATTAAATTAGATGAGCTACGCTGATGGGCTTTCCTCCGACACCCTGTTAGTATTCTGGTAAGTGACTCCGTTCCCTTCGAACGTTTGGCTTTCACTCACTTTTCATTGTTTAAAGATTACCAATATTAAGGTTATTTCTTATTTCACAGTACATGTATCCAGCACCTACTCCTTTATTCCATCAAACAATCCTGGTCAGTACACTTTTATCTGCAAAATATTTGACAAGCTCTTATGTACCACCCATAGACTTCCCTGAAGACGAAATAAGGCATAGTAAATGGGCGGATTATGTTTTGTCGTCACACAATTTAACTTAGGATTGCTGCTGTGGACTGAAGGCCTGGCTGGCCAGTGAAGGTACGGTGGTGGAATATCTAAATGCCTCCTTTACCGGGATCAAAAGTTAAATAAGCAATCAAGAGAATGGTTTTCCTTTTGGCCTCTGCAAGAGCTTAAACATAATCCGAGTAAATATTGGCATCGTGATCTTTTCCTTGACTAACACCACTGCATCAAACTCCCACCTTATTCCCGCCTTCTCAGAAAGTCAGAACTTGACCTTGTAAACTGCCTTATTCACCATGTTCTCACTTTTCCGACGATGTGTAATAGTTTACTTTCCCTTATGGTGTACTTTAAATGCAGCCTCCGCAAAGTGAATTTGACAAAAAATTCATCCCATGTAAGACAGGTTTACAAGCTGGACCCAGCCCACACAACGGTGTTAACTGTTTTTTTAGGTGGCATAGTTGAGGGAGAGGAAGGGTCAGGGGTTTTTACTGTCAAATCTACCTTACCTACCACCATCATGTTAGGGTTAAATTTTGGCCTGACTGATTAATCTAGTGTCAAGTGGGTTTTCTGTGAGGAAACACGATAGATAAATAGATAAGCCGATTTTACTTACTGGAGTTTGTGGAAAGGATAAACATACGTTAATAAAAGGAGGGATTGGGAATCGTCGGTCTAGTCAATAAATGTTCATTCCCGAATTGGACTCTCAAATCTGCTATGAAATCGCCTCTTTTCCCATCAAGTCATCGGAAAGCAATTTGCAATGGATGGGAAATTGAGAGGGAGTCCAGTTGCTGCACTCTGGCTCCCATGCGTAAAACGACTAGTATGTGGATTTAGTACCACTATCGTCACCATCAACACATTATTATCATCATTATAGTCATATACTGTAATGTTTTATGCATCTGGAGTTGGCATTTTGAATGCGTTCTTGTTGCTCTATCTACTTAAATTTTACATCAAGCATCGTAGCTTCGTGAAACTCGTGAATAGCCAGTCCATCAAATGCGTTATTTGTGAAACAGTTAGGCATTTGCTGTGGTCAGCTCAGAGTTAAGGCCTGAGAGGCCTGAACAGTGGGTATAATTAGGTGCCTTTATCACGTGGCTAGTTGAAATTGACAGTGGTTATTGTTGTGAAGTGGTGGACGTCTTGTTACATCTTTGGAGACCCAATAATCCACTTAAATGTTGAGGAATGTGTTACTGTCGTGGGGATTGGCTGAAAGGTCTATGAGCTCGCTCTGTTTAACTGTTGGCCAAAAGAAGCATCGTTCTTTTACACAACTCTCTCCCACCTTGTCGCCACCCGTTATCACATCTCTGTGGTCTACGTTCGGTACCACAGGAGTGAGCGTATGAGTCCGGTGCCACAGTACATCCCGTTGATTTTGATGAAGTTACAAATGCATCCTCGTTGTGGACCGTATCGCGTAAATTCACCACGTGTATACTAATTAAGGCTCTGCAATGCTCTACGGACGGTGTATTCCTTTGCTCAACGCTATTTGTAGGAACATTGGCCTGAAAAAAGAGGCGTTGATTGAAACGTAAATGGGGATATCTTCACGCAGCTTATATTCTCTATCCATTCCTTTCTGTCGTTGCGGTCTAGCCCTGTCGCTACTGGAAACGTTGAAGAGAGTTTTTTAATCGCGCAGTCCACCCACCTTTACGCGAACAAAGTAGATGGCTCCATGGAGGATGCTTCAAATCATTCAAGTCTGGTTGAATTAGTAACTGCCTCAGTAAAGAATTCAAGAATAGATTGAATGATTTTCAATAAATCGACAGATTTTGTTATTGTTTCTTTGAGTCTCCACGGAATGCATATTTTTGTGCAGAGTTTAGTTCCAAAAGTTCTATTCTCCTGGACCAAATATGCGTACCGATACTAATCATATGCCTACCCGAATTATTTCTAAGACTGTAATCATTCAAACCATCAAAAACCAGTGATTTATCAGTAAAGTACTGCGTTTCCATACCACCGAGCAGTTGACAGAGGCAGTAAAGACTAAGGGATCCATGTCGATAGGTGCATAATCAAGCATTTCTACCACGAAGAATAGGTCTAATAGGTTAGAGGTGCCTGAGCGAGACATGAAGGCCACTATCTACAATGTTAGGTGTCTATAAGCTGGGAAGAGGTGCTAAGGTCTAGCATTTACCTATCAGGAATAGTAGGGTGTAAAGGCATGCAATAACGCAAACTGAATGATTGCTTTTGTCACAAAATCAATGTAGAATGGCGGAATGAGACTTAAATGAATTCTCGGCAGCACGTCTTGTCTATTCCATTCGGCCTGGCATTTCCAATGGCCAACGTATTTTGCTGAACAATTTCTGCTAACCTGTTCGCATTCAATGAGGTTTAATGAGATGGGAAATTTCTTCAATCGCAGTGATTCAATAAAAGCAGCGGTAAACACTGATAAATCTGCAGTAAAGTATGTCAATTCTGCCTGTCTTTTTTTAATTGGCTGATAATAGTGCTGTAGATTAAAGGCCCGATCGGAATTTTCAGATATTGCGTCGCCTGACAAACAACTGCCGATATTCATCCAAACATGATATTGTAAACATTGGATCAAAAATAAATAATCATGAATGAGAAACATCTAAAGCCTATAGTAAAATTCTGGTAAATTAAGGCCATTGCAAGTTTTTTTACTTGAATCAAAGCATTTAATAGCTCGCAAACAATAAACTTTAACGTTTCACAAAGTTCCTGGCACGAATTCAGCTACCCATACTTCTCCGTTGTAAGAACTGGCTCAAAATTGCTGTTGTGTTGAACTATTTCCACGGGATCATTTTCAATCATTCTAACCATTTAGGCTTTCCCATGGATGGTCGAACGAGGAGTGCTGTGTGATTCGCTCTTCGAGTGAGGAACAAGTGTTTTGCATGTGGAAAGTTTCTTCAACTCTGGTGCTAACCAAACACGATCGCTAATTTCTTCAAATTTTTCCCTGATCAAGCGTCGACCCCCATAAAAGCAGAATCCACTGATATTGCACTAAAAACAAAACAAAAGAGACGTAGGATGCTTTGGTCCAAGGATATGCACACATTTTCAGCTTTTGAAGCGTATAAATTGAAGTGGAACTCTTCCCTCTGGATGTGGAGGCTGCTGGTTCCTTCAAGGCCCCCGAAAACCAACACGTTAAAAAAGTTTATTGGCCACAATTTAAACTGGTTGGTCTTTCATTATTCCTTTACTATACACCTACATTTCTGGTAGTTAATCTATCTTGCAATAGGACCATAAGAACTAGTTTATTTCGAAACAACGTTATACTACGTCCAAGTTGACGTAAATTGCTCGGAATGGAGGCGATTAAAACTACGTCACGGAGGAAGCAATCTTGTTGTTGGGTGCGGAAAATAACTAATAGTAATTTTAGATAAAACAAACCCACTATTTTTTCGGGTGTTAAAACTATGGTCCTACTGAAGAAGGCAAGTTGTAGGTAGGTCTGTGCGTAAAGAATGTCATAAAGGCTCACGAATATTGCTTTCAAATGCATTTCGA
Source organism: Taenia solium (assembly GCA_001870725.1). NCBI lineage: Eukaryota > Metazoa > Platyhelminthes > Cestoda > Cyclophyllidea > Taeniidae > Taenia > Taenia solium. The sequence goes on along the minus strand of MIEF01008183.1, from coordinate 168,550 downwards.
GCACTTGATTACAAAGGTTTGCATTCCGGTTAAACAGTTCAATTTATCATCCTTCCTTTTCCCACCTCATGGCCATCGAAGGGTGTGTCAAAATTCCACCTTCCAATTAGCAAGTTCTGTTTTTTAGAATCTGCAATCAGTCGATAACGTTCTGACTAACGTATATTAACGAAGAAGTTTTCACCCATTATAGAAGAAAATAGCAGAAATGTGGAAAACTTGCTTAACAAAGGGGAAGGTAGAGCTCATCCTCATGCGCTTTTACTGAACAGAAGGCGTTTTTGGGAAAAAAATTCAACTTTGCACTTATTTCCTGTAGAAAAAATATTTTTCACCTGCATATCCGGCTTTGAGAGGATGCTTAACAGAGGGAATCACCTTCTGACGCAAAGAAACCCGACGGGAAATGAGTGTAAAAATCTGGCGTTATTCGGGCGAAAGTATTCTGTTTGCTGCGTGACTTAATTTCACTAAGGATGTATAAAGTATGACCGCGTTAAGAATTACGTAACACACTAAGCGGTTTTTCAACACTTTTATTTTATCTCTACCGCTCAATGCCAGTAGTTCCAAAAGCCTCTACCTCAACAATGCACATTCGCACCGAGCATTCTTCTTTCTTTTGTCCTTAGGGAAGCCTCGGGATACTGCACTTATGTACCAAAAACATTAAATTTTATGCTCTTTACTCACTTAAAATGCTGCGATTTTGCCTCTTGATTTTTCCAAAATCTCCAAAAATGTTAACACCTTGCGGAGTCTTATCTGTTCCATGCTCTTAAAGGTGAAACAATTTCAGGAGTTTACAAAAACCACCTTACACAGATGATAGGTGATGGTTAACCTACTCGATCATCCAAATTCAGAACTAAGCTTTGACCACAGAATTGAGAAGCTTAAGTTGCCAGTCCGGTTTAATTGAGCGCTGGTCATGTAGCCGGTGCCGTCTTTGAGGAAGCGAGAATAAGACCAGTACAAGTCCAACTATTTCCGCGTTCTTCGTGAGTACTGTTACGATCGTATTGTAGGGTCTTGGGACTCCTCTTAAGACTAGAGACAGCTTAATGCTAGGGCAGATTATGTGCTTTCGACAAGTCGCCCCTAGGAGGCACAATAGCGAAGTCCCTATGTGCCCCGTTGCCAAAACCGAGAGTTGAACATGCAATTAACGCAATGCGTTATCTCCGTATTTCCCCATTTCATTGTAACATCTCCTTATTTCAACTTAATTGTAATCTAGTGCATTTAGGCGTTCGATGGCCGGTGTGCACCATCCAACATTTGAAGTTCTAATTTTTCTCTTTCACAGACAGTAAAAACTCTTTTCAAGATAGAGTAAAACAGGATGATAGGCGTCGGAGCTTGGATGGTCTTACTCATCATTTTCTGCAATCTAGCATTTTAAGTGTAGAATTTGTGTCATAATGCATTGAGAATTTTTTAAATTTAAATGGACTTGTTCAACGAAGTAAAACGCTCTGGAAAAAATTATCTACGTCTTTATGAGAGACTGTCTGAGCGTGAAGCCTCGTGATCACGGATGGAAGTGAAAACGATGCGATGGTGACAATTCTATCGGCGGGAGTCTTGGGTAAAAAACCCATTTTTTGGAATTTCCATACCTAGAATCCTCATCAAATGTCCATGTGCTGAAATAACGCATGCAATATTTATGAGAACACGCTCTCTGAAATTTAGGACAAGCACGAATTTGTGTACTTTTGTCCCACTAATTGCCAATATTTTCTACTTTATTCGCGTTTAATGATGGACGTTTTCAGAAATGCGTCCTAGGGATGAAATGTTTATTTATTTTATTTCATTTTACTTATTCTATTTATTGTGTGCTAGTGAATTAACCGAAAGGAAATTTGAAATAACCGATTAAATATGAATGTCTTTGTTTCACTTTATGATTTCTCGAGCAATTCCATATCATAGTAATAACCTGATTTAAAATACCTTGAACAACGAACTTGGGTCACGATGCTTACTTGTCGTAGAGGAAATGCAAACAATCATTGAAGAATTTTTCTAGCAAAAAGTGGCAACACCGAGGGATGAGAGAGAGAGAGAGAGGGAGAGAGAGAGGGAAGGGAAGAGAGAAGGGAATATGGGGAGGAAAAAAAGCAGAAGTTAGGACAACATAGATGATGGGCATAGCAACCGCATGTGACGGATGGGAGGACGACGACAGATGCCATCAGCACCCGTGGGGTGAGGTGGACGTGCTACTGCCCGATTGGCTGCCCGGTGGGGACGAATCATCGGTGGATCGATAAGAACGCAAAAACCGCGGTGATACCGACGCACCGCCCAGTGGTTCCGTGTGTTAGCAGCTTCTAAAGATCCAACCGCTGGAAATTAAACATTAACTATTTTTACTACTAATATTATTTTCCCAAAGCAGAAAAATGCCCTGCCTCCAGTCGCTGCAAATAATCGCTTTCACTTAATGACAACGCTTGGCTTTAAGGAGAACAGTGGTGGTTATTGTCTATCAGCATGCGATGCTTTATAAGTGAACCTTCTTCACCTACTACCCTTCACCTTCCCTTACTGCTTTTGACTGCAGAAGGTGATGCATAGGTTGAATATGATGCTTCTGCATGCCTTCTGATAAGGGCAACAAACTCCTTCATATTTGTTGCCCTACAAATACTTTCATTGAGTAAAGTATTTTAAAAGTTTCCGGGAAAAATTGATTCAGTTTGCATTGCCCCAGTTTCATGGTGTGTGAACGGCGGCGGTGGTAGTGGCGAAATCTGGTGGGATTTCCAAAGAGATTCACTCGCTCACGACTATAGGAAATCGAGCAAACTGGGCAAAAAAGACTTCCCATTAGCGCCCGACTCCCACTGCTCCAAACCACGTGGGACGCACAAGGTTTGGCCTCCGAGTCAAATTGTTTACTTTGTTAACATGCGATTTCACATGAGTTGTAAATTGGGCATTGGGAATGCGTGAAAGCTAATTGCTGCAGCTATTGAAAATTGTGCGCCTTTATGTGGAAGCGCATAAATCTTCAGTAGGGCTGCGAATGCATCTCTTCATAAACGTTTAAACTCTGATAAATGAGCTTCCCTTATAGCTATTAAAAATTGGGGGAATCCACTGCTTAGTATGCGCTCAAGACTCATCAGAGACATTATCAGCGATTTGAAAATTCATTGACTTCTTGCTTAATATAACATTTTTAGTTTTCAAACAAAATAGTTGACTTAAATTTTTGACAACCCTTTGAAAGCACCCTATATGTATGAATTAAACTGTGCATATGAATTGCTGAAGTGTAGCGCCCTGTGAATTCCCTGCAGATGAAAGAAGAGATAGTACTCGGGTTGAATGTGCACCATCGACGCATAGAATGGTTTGCGATGGGAAGAGAGGAGCTACTTGCATGGTCCAAAGGTCAAGTCGCCCAGGGGAGGCACCATGATGGATACCCCAAGTCGCCCATTGACAAAACCGAAAGTTAAGCTAAGAGTTAAAGTAATGCGTAAATGTAGAGCAGAGAATCTAGGCAACTGATAGAAATGACTGACCGAACACCATGTCGTCGAGATGGTGAACAAACCTTGGTGAGAATAAATAGCCTCTGCGGAGGACACAACTTAAATAACTACAGTGCAATGGAAGATAGTAAATCAAGTTACATTTAAGCAATACTAGTGCTAAACTGACTCCTTAAAAATTAAAAACTAGGGGCTATCAAGGAAAAAGGCACAACTGTAATCCTCGGCAAGAGGCCACTTTAGATAAATTTTTGGGATGCGCTGTTATAAGAGAAGCAACATGCACTATGGACTGCATTTCAAGTTGCAGTGGCTTATTGTATGGCAGGTATTCTAGCCGCATCAGAGGCTTACTGAACAATATATTGTAGCAGGTTTCACAATTGACTCTTCCTCTTTGGTCCTCAAATATTTTGAACATGCGGTCGCATTTCGCAATGGGGTGCACGAGTCGATCTCTCGCCCAGCTCGTGGATTCAGCTTCAAGGGGCACGAAAAACGTCTTGATGCATAAAGCAAACAAAGGAGCATAAAATTTGCTCCCTTCTTATTCGTTGTTTCCATGCGCTTTGTAATACCCAAGGTTTTGATGATTTCTTGAAAGTGTCAGTAAGGCATTACTAGAAAAAAAACATTTCCAACCAAGCGATGCAGTTTTTGGTAAAATGGTTGTGCACAAACTGGAGAGGTACTCAGTATTATATTGCACCTCTGTTGGGCGGCACCGCCTCTGAGCTATTGCAGCGCCTCGAGACTTCCTTAAAGACGAAAGAAGACACAATACTTAATGTGCAGAGCATATATGTATACACATTTGGTGTACAGAAAGGATTGGGGCTACTGGTGTGGCCACGAATCTAGCTTACACGGCGAAGACGTAATGGCCATCCAAGCGTCTGTAACCGATACCGAAAGTCAAACGAACAACAAACGCATTACACTATGTTAAAAGTCCTAAGATCTTGTGTCTTACTTTGTCTTCACTGAAATGTGTAAACTGAAATCTATTACCTCCAATTCGATGCTTGTTTGAAGGCGATTAGCCCCACAAAGTTGGATACCGATTTGAAACGGATTGATTGGCCTAAAATAGTGAAGCACACTGAATATTCTTGACCCAAGGCTAGTTACATCAGTTTTTACGGGATTTTAATTACTTCCAGTAAAATAACTGCGTTAGGTGGTGTCAGGCTAAGAACTTATTAATTTACACTTTGCTGTTCGATCTCCTTCGGAGACCTATAGACAATGTACCAAAATATACACCCAAATTCTTATTGACGGTATCCACTAGAAGCATTTAGGATAAGTCATTTCATGCATGATGTGTTTGCAAAAACATAACTTAAAAACAATTTTCCTTATCTTTATTTGGACTCATTTAACAAAGTAATTACTTTGTAAAATGAAGTTGAAGTGAGGTCTTTCAAGAAGAGATATCAACAGATAGGAATATGCCAGGTAGCGAAGGGCAGAAGTCTCAAACATGCGAACCCATCTCAAAGGATAAACAATGAGAAAAGTACTCGAAGCTTGGTAAAATTCTTCGAATGAACCAGAAGTGATTGATTGACCTTATCCACAGCATCTTTGCTTTCCCTTAGACTTCAACTTACCGCTTTTTATGGAATAAGAACTCCCATTTGTGGTAATCACAATTTCATTAGTAAAAACCAAGTTGTATGCTCATCCTTAACTGACTTCTGTGGAGCGTTCGAAGTTCAAAACTATAAATTAATGTAGCAAAGTTTGTGGGTTTTTTCTCAACCCATCAAAAGAACTAAAACGAAATCTTCCTCAATTTTATTCGTACCGTATCGAGTTGTACTTACCAATTTAAAGCGAAAAAATGAAGATCATAAAGCATTTATTTGTGGATGTTTACAATCCCCATCAAACACCAATATTGGTAGATTCTTACCCGTAATCGAAGGATTCACAATGCTCCTCGGAATTTGTCGTTCGCTCTGTGTTCGAAAGCACATTTTGTTAAAATTTTCTCTGCAAATGATTGTCGTGAACTGGGCTTTCAACAATGAGCAGAATGTGGATTTTAGTCAAGAACGGTTTGTCAGCACAGCTGTTCTGCCAAGTACGATGGTCATGAAACCAAAATATCACGTCTGCAATTGTGCACAGGTGGTAAACACTCGGACTGTCCATTCTGATACGACAAGGTGTTCAAGTGAAAAAGGGGCCATAAGAAACACACAAGCTTTCTTCCCACGAAATTATGCTTGCTGTAAATGACTCATGCCTTCGCTACCCCTGTATATTGGTTTACGTGGTTTTGGTCCAAATCTCCTTTCTTTCCACTTTGTCCGTCCTGTCAATCTCAATCTTTTGAACTAACAACTGCAAGGGTCCTCTTCCCGCATGTCGATTGCATTGGGGGCTCCAGTTTTAGGTAGGGCAACGATTAGGATGCCACACTTCATAGGGACGGTGCAAAAGAGCGGTGCATGTAGTCAAAGTTCGCATCGAAGACATCGACCGAAGTGTTGCGTTTTTCTGTCTTGGGGACCATTGACGTCAATAGTAAGGAGATGAAAGGTGCCTAGATGAAGTGACTCCTACCTGTTTGTGCATGCTCCAATGCGTTTGTCGGATAGAGAAGGGGTTGAAAAGAAAAATAAATGCGTGGATGTGTGCATGAATGAACATGAGATGTACAGATCAACTACATTAGTGGATGGACAGATGAGTGAATAGGCAGTGCTGTTTTCAGGTCTAGGCTTTACAGTTGCTTGTGTTGCATAGGCCGCTTAGTTATTGCTATTATCTACTCTCAAATGTCCACTTTAGCGATCTCCACTCCTGCATTTTGACATTTGTATCCACTTGGGTTAATATTACAGCTTGACACGAAAATGACCTACCACCTCGCAACAGGGGCAGTGTTTAGAAAACTCTGTTCCAGAATCGCGTTTGTTATTTTAAGTGTTCAGGCCACGCACACCTTAAGCGTCTTCCATGCTTCGACCTTGATGTTTATATTCTTCTGGCCTTACTGCGACTTAGGGATGACTGGAGAACTTTAGTAATTATGGTCAGAAAATCCATGCCTCAAGAATAACAAGCTTGGTGGCTACACGCTGTGCAGAAATGTCACAGAATGAAGGCATCCGCTATGAACGGCTAAGTTTTGGCCATGTTCTAGTAATGTGACAAGACCAGATTCAATAAAAATGAAGGCATTCCATACGAAACTGCCATGGCACTCCTCTCTCACGTTCGTTCATTTAATAGTTCTTTAGTAAAAGAGGCCATTGGCACCATTTCCAAATTGATCTCTCTCCCCAAGCACAGCTTGTCCTTAAGGGAACGTGACAATTATGCATCCCAACCGAAACTCATACCACGAATTCTTCCCAGATCGTAAATTTGTCCTCAAATTTCTACTCACTTCTCGCAAGAAGACTAATAGCAGTTAAAGCCCTTGAGTGGTCTCTGGCTTTCAAGGTTAATGCTCAAATGCTATTGGGCTACAATTGCGGCGAATTTTCAATGTGCCTTCTGGTTACCATCCCAGTATCATGTTTTCTAAACTCCCAAATCTTCAGTGCACAGATAATGAACCTCATGAATCCCATTTCTTTATCAGGAATGGCTCAGAATGTTGAGGACATTCAAGTAGATAAAAACGATTAAAACCACTCAACTAAGATAGCTGTGTTTACTGCAGTCTCCCGTGTTTCCGTAAATTGCGTGCTGCTCATTCAGCCCCGCCTTCACCTCCTCCCCAAGACTTCCTACATGTAAAGCTGAGCTGATAGCAATAAACGCCTGAAAGCGCCTCTTTTAATCCCCTTTTAACAAACTTCCATTCCGTAGACCTTACTTCTTCCTCCCACCCGTCAGACGCCTAAAAGAAGCTTGCAAGCTTTTTACCTAAGGCGTTTGCCTGCACACACTTTGAAGTTCTGGAGGATTGGTCTTCACCATGAGCAACGTTGGCTCTGCTTTGATTGTGCGTTTTTGCGACCAATGTGAAAGTAATTTCCCAAAAAGTGTTGTAACGAACTTTGAATACAATCAAAGTGGATCAGCAAAAAGAGCCGATTAAGTTTAATAATTCTGCCTTCGACTTTGCAGTTTTCAAAAAAAGTAGGGTAAGCAGGAAAAGAAGCTGGACATTGTGCATCCATAAAAAGTAGCAAGGTCTGTTAGACTGGAAGCAGATTTGTAATGAGCGTACAGAAAGGCTTGGAGGACGTGAACATCGATGACACTAACAGAATCCCATGACCCTGGGTCAATATTTGGATTGTGGGAGCTGGGGAGCCCCTATTTTCTGTTGTACGACTCAAATAACTAGCCATTTATTCCAAAGTAGCCTATTTTCCATACCTCATTGAATTATTTTAGACAAAAGCAAGCAGATAACGAATGGATTCGGTCAAGTGCAGCGCCAGAGTTGTCTCCTCTTACCATTGCAGTTTGACTTTATCGATGGTCTGTTGGCTATTTGAGTTATTCGCAGTTATTTGGAACAATAAATAGGTGCTAATCAGTTGAAACATCTTTTCTGCTTTATTTATTATTACGGTTCACTTGCATCCGTAGGGTCACTCCAGAAGACTTCGGTAAGCCGTACCATTGTGAAAAGACGTGTCTTAGTAACATAAAGAAGGGCTGAACGGATGCAGACCTGGACGTACTACCATGACAAAAATTTAATTTACGTTCTCCAACAATAAAATAGCCTTTTAAAGGTGTCGTTAATGTGAGACTGCAGTCAGGAGCCCAAGTTATCCTACCCAATTATCGGTATTAATGTGATAGACGTTCCGTTTTATACGTCTACTCTATTCGTTCTGAGACTGTCATGAAAAGTGTTTCTTGTCAATTTAGACAGTAATTTGTGGGTTTATATCTCCAAAGTTGTAAATTACTCCTTGTGAACGTTCAGATGTGGGATATTTGCCCCGAATCAGTTAAAACAGATCATTTGTTTGCTAAAGTTATTACAAATACAATTTTGTTTCAAATAATTAATTCTTAATCATCCTGTTGGGATGCATTGAAGCCCATTGCTTGTTTACCAATGTACCCCCACCGGCCGAATCGGCCTCTGGATCATGCCGTCTCTAGGGCGCTACATTGGTAGCACCGAAAAGAGAGCCATCCATCCATCCCAATTTCTACTGCTGCGTGACAGATCTTAGCGTAGCGGAAAAAGTTGTCCATAATGTGGAAGGGAAAATGTGTGGTAACCTCTGGTTGAAGATAAAAAATTGGCGCCTGCCTTTAGCTAACAACTTAGTCCTGTGGTGTGCAGGAATGCAACAAACAACGGAAGCGACGCCACCCATGTCCGTAATTATCGGGAAAGGTTCCTTACTTGACTGTCCACGATACGATACCAGATAGACAAATACATGTCTGTGTAGCAATGAAGGGAGAACAAAGTAACAAGAAGGAATAGACGTGAAGCCTTATTTTAATGGAACTACTTCAAATCCTGTCCTTCGTTCAATGGCTCTACTTTTGGGTCAGTGATCTTACGACTAGCAATGAACATAGGAGATAGTTACACACTTTCTCTACCTCAATACAGTTCTCTTAAAAGACAGCTCCAGATCATGTAGAATTGCAGCGATGGATCAGTGGTTTTACGGTCAGGTATCTTCTCAGTTGCATGGAAATTTGATGATCAGCACGCTTAATTGATGGGTGTTTTTCTTACTCCTTCGACTCCATTCTAGCGAATGACTCGAAAGATTTATTGAGGGACTAAGTAGTGCTTAAATTTTTTGTTTGATTTTCGTTTCACCAACGGACACTTAGAGTCTGGCCTTGGAGCCATGCCAGTAGTCCGCAAGTCCGTCTGTAGATTGATATCACGTAGTATATCTGAGTATTATGCCTCCTTTTGTCCTTAGGAAAGTCTTAGGGTAGCACAATATGTCTTCTTCTTTATTGTTTAGATTAGCAGAATATGTAACTCATTTAATAGCAAAGCACAGCCTCTGTTACCTAACCTGAGAGCAATTACATAATTTTTCTTTAAGCATTATAAAATGTGAACTTCGTGACTCAACTTACAGGACTGAAGGGGGTTTACAGCGCACAACTATTAGAGGTTCCGTTTCTGTACTTGTTGCTGAATAAGGAATGGCATAGGCTGAAAAGGCCTCTTGACACATGTGAAATCACAGTGACTTGTGTTTGAATCCCCAAGCTTCTTACCTGAGCTTGTACTTTACACATATGTGGTAAGATTAAGGGAATTAAAAAGGAAAATAAGGTCACCTAATGTCACATCCGAGCGGCAAAATGGCAGAGCTGTGGCATTCGGTTGGGGCTTCGAGATCCTGGTGGCTCACCCATTAACCGTTCCTCAATCGCACGACCTCCAGCTTCAGTGATGCCATTGCATACAGTTACTAAGAGGCATTCTGATAATGAAATTTTGCAGGGGATAACTGTTAGGTCACAATAATTTAATACAAATCCAATTTTTATGCATTGGTATTGTGCGTGATCTGCCACAACTCCCTCTTTCTGCCTTTTCCGAGGTGTGATACGTATGGTCGATGGAGTTTTTTCCTCCTTACGAAACGAAGGTAGTTCCTGTGGTAAATGTCATGTCTTGCTACTGCTTAAACCGTTCAAATCGTAAACATTTTGCACCATCTCGACGATTCTCAAGCCTTACTTGGCCTTTAGTAGACATCCAGGATATTAATAGTCGAATCGGGTCCATGTTGGGCGTAATTAAAGAATTCATTGCAATAAACTCATATTTTGCCTGTTTTGCTGGCGGCCTATCAATCAAATCCAAGGAAATTCATGCCATTCCTCTATTGCATGTAGACCAAACGGCCTTTTCTCTATCTCAAGAATAACAAAGGATGATATAAGAATAATGGGACACCTGGACTATGAAAACTTTGTTATGAGACTCTGGCATTAGACGTTTTAATGAGTTTTTTTTTCGGATAAAAAGAGGAGGAGGCCCTTAAGAGTAGGTCGGGCCCATCCTTATCTGCATTCAAATGCTCTACTTTCTCACTGACATTCTCTAAGGGGTTGCGAAACGCAGTATGCAGTTTGAGAAATCAACTACCACTGTTTTAGCCTTTTGAGCAGTTACTATGTCATCCTCGTAAGGCGTTTAGACGATACATGGGCGGGAATGTTTAAAGCATCTGCTGTGGAAAGCGATTACGCGTGTTTTGGCACCCAGGCGAATGGGCATTGTTGGAGTTGCTTCACATTCCTGCTGCAAGGGCTATTTTGTTTTGTAAAGTGAAATGATACTTGCCTGTACCCATCCTCGCCTGTAGATTATAGCAACTAATGCTTTGTAGCGTCGACTCTTGTTCTTAGGACACTACACCATTGCAAAAGTTATCGCATGGAAAAACTAAGTTTGGATTAAGTAATCCTTAATGCTTCCTGAAAGAAGTCCTCATTATGGCTTGTTTATTTGTTAAAAGGCATAAAATCATTTCCGGTTCTCAATGTAAAATAACTTCATCTAAAAAATTATTGCGACGCCTCCGACTTTTCTGCTCAGTGGCTTAAAAAATGGACCTAAAACAACCTAAAAAATTCCGGTGTTTTTATTGTAAATTTAGTGTAATTGGTGCTTTCAAAGGTATATGAAATGTAAATATAACTCCTGAGGTCTTTGATTTGGATCTCAATAGATTAAATTCTTACCGTTATGATTATTGCTACCAAACAATCGTCGCGCTCAATCTATGGCACTCTCCAAGAAGCCCAAAATTATGATTCTGTCCAGACTGTAACACATTCGTTTTTGTTTGAATTTCAATTTTGGTAACAGGCCACTGAGGGGCTCCGCCTGGCCTCCATACGTTGGCAGCATATAATCTGCCCGAATATCAAGTCCTCTTTGTCATTTGGCTCTGCTTATAAACTAGTGCTCTCAAGGATAGCGATGGACACACGTGATGATCTGCACATTTTCCTTACTTCAATGCAGTTTTTAAACAGGACAAAACTCTAGACCCAGCAAAATTGCCAAGATGGAACAGTAAAGTTGAAGTTAGATATGATCTCTGTTGTACGCGAATTGGACGACAGGCGCGGTTGACACTTGGACGTTTTTACTTGCTTCACTAACTACTTTGTGATGGGGGATGCTACGCAATATGTTAGTTGTTTGGATAAATAACTTCTCTGGTGCTTCAGCATTATGTCTGTGTCACCCTGGCTTAGTGGCTGTGGCGGTGTAACTATCCCATGGGGATCACGTAATAGAACAGCCTTTCAAATGCTTATTGTGGTGGTTTTGTTTAAATACCATTTGTGAACATCACTCAGCACTCTGTTGACGCAACCTTCTTCAAAAAATCCAAATTCCCAAACAAAAATAAATGATCACAGATTACCACTTTCCCATGAAATCGTACTGTATTTAGTCCAACTTTTTAGGTTTGTTTAGCTTACAACCCTGCAAAGTGCAACACTTTTAACTGTTTACCTTCATGAACTGATCAACAAGCAAGTTTTTCTCCACTGGTGGGTTTCCCTATGACATCTTAAATTGATCATCAAGGCTTGTGAAAATCTCAAACACCGACAATAGCAGGTGCCAAGCCGTCTTTCTTTATTTCTTTCTCTTCTTTAAAGTCCAAATATTTACACAGTGATCATTTCTTTTGCTTAACTCCATTTAATCGGTCAAAATTTCTCGACGTCCTTCGATGCCACCAGAAATCACACTGGCGTTAATTCGAGAAGAGTTTATTTGATTCATACCTTTGATAATTGCGCAAATTAGGCAGAGAAAGAGGTAGGGAAAGGGAACGAAAGGTGTAGTGGGTACGCGCATACACCCGATAAGCGAGTGGCTAGTGAACAGGGAGCAGCTTATGCTGGGAATATATGGATAGAGATAGAACAAGTGTGAGTGAGAACGATATATAGGGCCTAGGTTTAAAGTAGGAATGGACCGAAGGAAATCAAAAAGTAGAAGGGTAGAAGGGATTATATTATTGTGTACAGCGAGGTCAGAAGACTGTTCAACTAGTACTGAGAGAGAGAGAGAGAGAGAGAGCGAGAGAGGAGATAGGAGCAATGAAGAAAACAGAAGCAGAAGAAGGAAAAAGATGGGCATCTATGTTGGGAGTCATTTTAAACGAGCAGACTGAAAAGGAACAGGCAGATGGATGTGGTTAGGAAGGCTGTCAGCCGATTGGTGCTGTCTGGATCTGTATAGCTGTCAGTGCCACTGTCACTACTCTCGGTGTTATCGTTCCTGTTGGTGTTGGAGGCGGCAGGAAGGAACTCAGGAAGAGGCTCTGGTTCAATCTGTGGATTCTTGTCAGCCACACACATCCCCTGCTCACACCTGCTGTAACCGTAGGGGCAAGCAGAGCAGGCCTTTCCGATCTTGAAAGGGGCATCTGTGTTGTTATTGGCCCTGTGGGGTGAAAAAAACAGTGTCTACTCAAAGAACATTCCTTCAAGTCAAGCCGTGTGCTTAAGCGTATTCAAATTGATCAGCTCAATTTTCGAATAATAGGAAGGAGAAAATGTTAGTCTAATTAGTTGGAGTTTTAACTTAAGACGCCAATTTTCCAGCGCCCAAGGCAATCACAGCTGGTAAAGAGAAATTTTAGGTGGAGAGAAGTGAAACAAAAGAGGATTGTTTCTCTAAAGACCATTTAAAGGGATGTTGGGAGGAGGAATCAGAAAAGCTATATAAAAACCTATTCTTCTACGGATAAAAATTTGGCGCTAACCTGCAACTATCGACATGCATGAGAATGTCTTCCATATATGAAAAGTGATCATCTAATCCCTTTTGTGGAGCTTGGGTAGCGATTTGTTGACTGATCGCTGGTTATGGTTTTACAAAACTCGTACAAGTGCGGTGAAATTTTCTACCTTTATTTGTTTTTAATTGCACTGATAATAACAAACCACATTTTCGGTCTAGTTAAGCAGTTGTAAGTACTTATTTCGGAAGCAAACTGGAATTGCATTCATTTCATAACATTCCAACCACCTAAATAAAAACCAATTATAATGTATGATTTAGTGAAATCTCTCAAGTTAATGAAGTGATGTTTCATCAATAAGGGAAACAGCTATTCAAGGTAGCATTAACAGATATTTTTTCAATTAAATAAGATTTAACCAGATTGAAGTTTAATTCTAGCCAGGACAAGGCAATAACGATTGGTCAAAAACGTCAATTTTTACATTTTATACCCATGAGAAATCCAGATAGAGTTTTAACTAACTTGCTTTCTTCTGGAAAAAGGCAAAAATTTAAGAGGATGGGCATACCTTGAGTTGTAGATGCAAACCATGACGGATTTGTTTCCACAGACCTTCAGCGAACAGCCGACCTGGGACGCGTTCGACCAAACTACCTGCGCGAAACAAGAAAGCATACTTCACCCAAGGCGTGCAAAGGTTTTCATCTCCAATGGAATGTTCAGCTTCCTCAGCAATTATTTTTTAGCACTTCGATAAAGGTGTTCTCGAGGGTTGGAACAGGATGCTTCTGTTGAGGTGGCACTATTTTGCGCTGAAGTGCCTCGTCATTTATGTTCCTGGCCAAAAAGGTAAACCTTTTTGAGAAAAGCACAAAACGGTGTGACAACATGAGCTACCCTGTCGAATTGGGTCTTTATATGCACACGTATTCGTACCATGTGGATTATGGAGGTGTTGGAGTGTCTTAGTCACTTGGTCTGTGTTTGAGATTTCCGGTAGTCCGCCGTTTTTTCGAATGAAAAAGCGGCAATTATTATTCATTACTCCCACCTCTACCTACACCATTAGAAAAGATTAGCAAAGTTAGCTTTGGCTAAAGCCAGGCAAGGTGGCTTGTTCGCTAATCTACCAGTCATCAGGTAAATCCACCTGGGGATTTATCGTCCTCGAAATACCTTGAAAACGATTCGTAAGCCATGATAACAGTTTGGCATCGACGTAGACCTTTACCAGTGAAGTGACATTCTGTTTGGTTTCTCAACGTCAAGCCTACTTCAATCACTCCGTCACAAAAGTTAAACACCTCGATAAAAAAAATCCTCCATGATGAGAATATTTACTTTAAAAGGGTGTTGAAAAACTGCCTCACGCCCTGCAATTCCCAGTGCAAGATATCAAGCTCCCACGTTCATAGCATAAATTATCTTTGGGAAAAAGTGGGTAGATGGGCAGCTTCGCTTGTCTCCACAAGGGCAAGCATGACCTTCAGAGGCCCTTGTCACGCTGGCACAAACATCGTAAATAACACAAACACCAAGTAGGGTGTGGAATTTCTCACAGGAATCTGCGCTTGACTACTGGCACTCCCCACTAAAGCAGAGTTTCTTTAACAATTTTAAGTTTTTTTTACTGACGATCCAGGTAGTAAATCCAAGAAATAAAATCGACTACACAACACCTTAAGAACAACTTGTTCTTTCACACGTCAACTCACCTCTCTGTAAAATTATCGGCACTTTGAATCGTAATATTTATGAAAAAATAGTACCACAAGTGAAAAATGGTGTTTGAAGAACCCATGCCAAATCGATCATTTAAATTTGAGGATTTGATTGAGAACAAATAGTTCTCATTTTCCGTCAAGGTTTACACAATCTGTTGGTAACATCATAGTTTTGAAGACATTCATCGCAACCCTTGTTTTCATCAATTCACCCCATATTACCTAATACGGGCTAGGCATTATTGTCAACAGTCAGCAGTAGCTGAAATAAAAGAGAGGTAGTTACCTGCCACCAGGAGTCGCAGGGATGGGCAGGACATCCACTATCAGGGTAGTAGTAGGAGCGTTGAGATCCCCACTGGTCGATAATGGAGGTCTGGATGTCCTCCGGGTAGCCATCCTGCTGGGGTGGGGGATAGGGCGCAGAGCCGAGATTGGCACCGAGGTCGCGGAGCTCGGCCTGAGAACGCACCGCCTCCACCGAGGTTGGGCACTTCTCCACCACTGAGGCAGCAATCCTCTCCAGATTTACACTCCATGTCTGTCGCGAAAATTGTATTTTATCAGCTTTGAAAATAGCTCTTCTGGAAGCCCTAAGTGCCGCACATGATCTCGAAGGCCAAAGGCCAAGAAAAAGCAACAATAACGCCTAAGTATATACACAGTGAATCAGGATTCCACAGTAGTCTGTGTAATGTAACCTCTGAAGTCAAGCAGCACAAATCCATGCTACGTGATGTATAAAAGGGCACAGTTTTTCCATTTGTAAGGAAATTATTTGGCTATTTGGAAAACGTCCCACCATTGGTGACACCATCATGTCCCGAAGTCATCCCTTTCTTTTGTATCAAAACGGTATTATTAACTGCCCCGGAAGGGTTTGTGCCAGGGTGCAGATCCTGAATATTCTGACAATATCATCCGCCACACAGACACAATTCACAGCAGCGTAAAGTGTGTCCTAGTGTCAATGAAGGGTGGTTCTGTTTGACCGCTGGCTAACATTTCTTTAATTTGTCTACTTTTTCAGTATTGAGTGAGGCCATTTATCATTCACTTTATTTTCATAACCTTCTCCGCTGTCAAAATTGGCCCCAAGAAGACCCGTACGACCAATACCATTCCTAGTGGACGTCACCAACTTCTCGCCCAATGCAACTTTGTATGGGGTTACTGTTTTGACAAGCAGCAGAACACCTCTTCGATGTTAAGAGGAAAAATAACAACAACAACAACAGCTAAATGTACCCAAAATTGAAGGTCCAGTATGGGGTAAGATTATTCCGATTTAAATTAGTCACTGATCGGCATTAGTGACGGAAAGGGTAATAGTCGATGTGTCCCACTTGATTGACGTCCACCAGGCTGTTTACGCGAGTGGTTTAAGGTCACACCCAAATGTAGTATGGACATGAGGAAGGGGAAGAAAACTGACCATTTTCAGCATATCCGCTGCCTGTGTCAAACTGCGATACTGTTGATGTCTAGTCAGGATACGCATGGTGTCCGGTTTCTCAGCTCGTGCACATACGACTGCAAGTCCTACTACCAGCCCAAAGATGAGAGCACCTTGAAATCGTCCTTGGTCCGCCATCATGACTCTAAAAGCGATTTCAAATTTGTCAAGTAAAATAGAAGTCGGTTATCGAACACTCGAAGTGTAAAATCATCAAACAAAGGAACTACTTTCTTTTTCGGAATTCCAGGATAAAGATGGACGGATGAATGGTGTAAAGAAAACACTGGTTTAAACGTCAAATAATAGGACTACAGGCAGGAGGCTTAGATGAAGCACTCACCAATTCGTAAATGGATAAGAAACAAACAGAATTTATGCGATGTCGCTGGATAGATGGATTTGTCTCTCGTACAATCCATGCGTACACCACGAAACCCTCATTGCGGATTGGTCAGATGGCACATTGTAGTTCAACGACCCTCAACACCCACTTCCTCCTCTCGGCCTCTCATTGGCTACCCCGTGGACAGTAAATTCACGGGTTTTGAAGCACTTGCACCTGAAAATCTCGATGCTAGAAATAAGCGGAAATGTCTCAGCTCTATCTACAGTCGCGGATAGAGCCGAGACAATAATGTGGTTGATTATCAAGGGAGAATTTGAAAAATGTTTTTAAGCAAACATTTTGCCTACTTCTTAACCAAACATTGTATCGCAAACATATTGGCGAAGTGTTAAGCAGTGAAGGTGGCTTATGGACAAATGGTGTCATCAACAAACATGGCAACACCTCTGGCTGTGGAGTTGGCTGTCCTCTGAGATAGACTTTGGTGGTGGATGTGTTAAGCACGAAGAATGAAGGATGTTTTTCGCTTTTGTGAATATTCGGAGCACTGGAAAGAGCTGCTGCTTACCAATCACTAGGTCTAACAAGGAAGTCGGTTTTATTTACTGCAACGAACGTGAGCTTCTAGCTCTATAGAAAAACGCTAGGCTTCACCATAATGGTATTTCTTGTTTTCAAGAACAAGATCTTCTATCATAAGCCGTTCCCATTTACTTGCGTTTCGTAGGAGACTACAAACCTGATGATTGGCTGTAATTATACTCCAGGCTCATCTTTTTGATAAACCTTGACCAAGTTGCCACACAGAGCTTTACCATACACCTATACTTCACAATTTATCCGGGTTTGTAAATAGAGCATACTTTCACATACTTTCCTTCATCCTTCACTGGTGCTGTTCGAAGCTGTCATTTCGGAGACGTGAGACGAATGGTGGTAACGCAGCGCGATGAGAGTAGGCGAATTTTCAAAGCGTCCTTTTTTGAGCGAACTCTTATAATTGCGCCACTTTCACACCGATCATCCTGTCAGCCCAGTCACTCCGATAATTACTGCAATCTTAATGCTCTTTCTCTCTCGAGAGAGGAAGCATCTCGCCTGGAATTTGCTTTTAAATTTGAAAATAATTTCATGGTGTCATTTACACGCAGTCTCTTGTAATTAACGAAATGAGCAAGCAATTGTGTTCAAGCAAATGAATATTTGCCCTAAATCCATTGACAAGAAAGGGTCTAGGGAGCTAATGATAACTTTTTGATAAGTTGCATTTGCACGTTGTTTTAATGGTTCACGAATAAAAGCTCGGGTGTTTAATGTTGAAATCAAAATCAAAATCCTACATATAATTGATAACTAGACACTCATCAACGAGGTTTTGTCAAGTTTGAACTGTAGTCCCACCATCGCACCTAAATAATAAAATCTGTATCACTTCTATTGTGTCGAAAGTTGAAATTTTCTCGTTCGGCTTCCAAATTTTTCCAGAAGACGGACGGCGACTTAATGTTAGAGCGGAATATGCAAAATTGGCGGTTTAAAGGACTGGGGAAAGTGCAAAACCAGAGCCTTGAGTGATTCTGAAAAGAAAACGGAGACTTAAGCAAAGAATCAAAGCATTAAATAGCCCCTTCCTGTTTTGAGTGTCTTCGACTCTACCCTTGATTGACGCCCATCACAACCTAGACGCTGCTGTAAGGATAAACACCAATGAACTAACCACTCCAATCAGCGAATATACTTACGCATAAGAAGCAATGATCCCTTATGGCACTTCTGCTGGACCTGGAGTTTCATCCTGTTTAGGATCTGCATTCGGAGAAGGGGGAATATGCTGGCTACCGCTGGCCTAAAAGCAGAGTCATTGAATAAAGGGCGGAGCTCAAAGTAGTTTCATGGTAATAAGGCTTCACGTTTTTTCCTTCTTGCTACTTTGTTCTCATTTCAGTGCTATACAGCCATACATCTTTCTATCTGGATTCTAGATAGCTAGTGGAGAGGTGGAGGGAGTATCACGTGCTAACTTCATTGACATACTCCTGCAGGTACCATGGACAGTCCAATTGTCAATTGCTTTCCTTCAGGACACAAACTGAGGTGATTGCCGAAGGTGTACGTCATTTTTAAGCCTTCTTTAAAAAGTTGTCACAGATTCTCTCACATACAGCATATACACTTCCCCTGTCATGGTAAGGTTTATCAATGAGCAGCATAAATCAGGATTGTTTTACCTGAAGATCATTCTTCACTTCACCCCATCACCAACTTAGCGCGTCAAGACTTGCCTTAAGTCGAAGGGAGACACAGTACTTGAGCAGAATATACATAGGCAATGCATAGATCGCCTAGGTGCTACTGACATGACCCTCTCGGTAGAGTTACACAAAGGCGGAGCTCTAAGTGTGCTTGAAACCAAAACGAAGGGTTAAGCGAGCAATTGGAGTACTGCAGTCGAGACCCATGCATTCACAAGTCTATAGCATCCTCGTTGATGCAAAATATCCTATAGTACAGGATATATGTTCCAGTAGAAATCGCTGTATGCCACTCCCTAAAGGAGGTAGATGTAAAAACGTCTCTTAAATCAGCGCTAACGCTGACTTATTTGACGAATTTAAGCTTTCACATCTCGTGAGCAAAGGCTCATGCTGCTTGCTAAAAACTTTCCTATGCGATTTTTACGGAACTTTAAAGCTGATGACAGATAAAATCGCCTTTGAATGGACGTTGCTCCTGTAAATTGGAAATTATAAGGGCTTTTCCATTCAAACCAGCGCAGTGCCTGCGACGTTACTACGCGGTAGGTCCCAGGCTGCGTGCTAGTTAGGCCAGCACCAATCAAGCGAGCAAGCAACGATAGTAGTACCTACATGGAATAACTTGTAATGACCACGATTCTCGGAAAAGAGGCGTAAAACTGGTAGGACTTTACTCATTTCAAGGAAGTGATGATGATGAAACTCTCTGCCATTTGACAGTAAAATATTTGAATGGTGTAATCGTTTTTAAGAGGACCCCACTTTCCGTGGCTCCTAGCTTGCACCAGTCATCCCTGGGTAAATTCGGACAGTTCACGAAATAACTGATCCAGTACGTCCGATTGACTCCCCTAATCGGAGGCGAAATCTGCGACTAATCTTTCTGCACGGTGAACCGGATACCTTCATGTTTGAAAGACTAGCAAACGCTGATTATTTGGGATGATACCTGGTTTTGACCCATCATGGGAAGGTTAAGTGTCGAGTTGACTTGATAGACCGTTTTGTTATGAAAGGCTAGGATTGTCTGGATGGCACCATTAAGTGTGATGCAGCCTAGTTATACTGTCGAATCTCCCTAAATCAAAATAAGCATCGAATTGAGGGAGACCTTTAGAGATCTACGCTTTCCAGCTGTCTGCTAAATGCTGCAATGTGTGGATAAATGCCATGACTCATTTTATACACCCGAAGGTCCCGACTTACTTAGAATTACCCCCCATTTTTAATAGCCATAAACCCACTCCCTCCCATTCAGAATCAGCCTCGGTGCCCCGGAGGGCATCATATTCACTTCTACCCCAAGGATAATTTGCGGTTTGCTGGCAGAGGGTAATAGAAGGAGGATAAAGTGTTGAAGGCTTTTTTACATAGGCTAGTGGATCGACTTATTGCCCCTTTATGCCCAGTCTTGGGTCATCACTAATCCCACAGCATTACTGACCATGGTCCAAGTCTTTATATTTCGCTTGAATTCCCCGTCAAATTGCTGAAAATGGGGTATTTCACTTGTTTTTCTCCTCGCCAATGTCAAGCGTTAGACTACACAATAAATGTCTGGGTCCGCAAGGCTAATCTGTGGACGATAAATTAGGCCTTTCACCTTCATAACTCATTGTCTTCATCGCCCATTCGTAAAACGCAAACTACTTCTCCGTGACTGGGCACGTTGGAGGCCAGATGTGATGAATGGCAACGACTTAAATGCCATCTGCATTGGGTATAAACTTACACTTCACACTTGTGAATAGATTTAACGTTTTGTTTTAAACTGTCTTAACCAAACACGTGGATGCAAGATGAGAATGAATGTTTGCAGGTTGTCAAAACTAGCTAAAGACCAGTCGTTAAGAGTGAAGTAAAATTAGCAGTTGAATTTCCCTCCTTGCACACATTGGTGCTAACTGTCAGTGTTGATAGAAATAGTTGTAAACAATTTTCATTCTTGCAGCCTTTTTACTTAAACGCAGCTGAAATAATATACAACGTTATAAGAAACACTAAAAGGTAGTATCTAAAATTGGGGAATTAACTTCAGTGCCCAGAGGATTCCCTGAAGATGAACAAAGCCATAACACTCTGACAGAATAAGCATATACGACCTGAAGAAGGGTTTGAGGCTACTGGCATCACCCGGAGGCCAGGTCGCCCGGAGGATGTTTTATAGCAAAGCGCCTTAGTGAAGCATTACCAGGAGCAAGAAGTAAACCAACACCTAGCGTGTTACGCTACCAATATCGCCTTGAGGAGATCATTTGTCGAGTGCGAGTGTATCAAGGTCTTTGCCATAAAAAACAACTTGTTCGCGGCAAATGAGGAATTTAGAATTGTTTTTCGCTTCCATCTGCCTATTCACTTTGCCCAATTCCACGGTCCGATTTTCGTACTCGGTGTGAAGGCTCCTGTATCAACACGAACAGCACAATTACCGTCCATTTCTTGCACAAAGCGCCTATGCACGGAACCTTCTGCCTCGATCCGTCCTCGAACTTGGTTAATTTAAAGTAAATTACTTATCAGTCCTACAACGTCAGTAACTAAAAGACTGCGGCGATTTCATTTTCTTCAAATTTATGCATTTCGGTTACCACTTTAACAAACAAGCAAAACAAGTTCCCATGTTTAAACGGAGTCTATCATCTAAGAGCAGATATATTCCATAGATAATTATGAATTATGTTTGTAACATCCCGGAAGTGTTAACAAGCCAAATCATTGTGGCTGCATGCTGCAAACGTACAGGTTTGCATGGTTATTAGCATAACCCGAGGACTGTTCCGCAGACCGAAATTATTACAAGACCCTGACTGTTTGTTTAACTTTTTGTTTTCGTTACGCAGGCACTGAAGGCCTCCGGACCACGCCAGCAGCCTCTCAGCTCATCCGCACTTGGAGAGTACAGATTCCGCCCTAATTTCTTGTCTTCTTTCGTCTTCAGCCAGGTGCAGAGGCACTGAATTATAACATGCGGCCTGATCCCGAAGCAAGCTCTTTATTCGACAGTGGATGGTTCCTCATAACCTTCAAGCCAAGGCAAAGAATCTTTGTTACTTTGCTTCCCTAGAGGTAATGGGACAACTATTATGTTTCCATGGGTAAAGCAGAAAGAGTACTAACCGCCATTTCGGTGAAACGATGTGTGATCAGGTAGGCGAGAAAATACCCCGGTCTTGCAGCCTCCACAGATTCGAAGGAAATACAAGTACATGCAATTCTACAAGAGTTGTTTGTTTTTTACAAGATTGATACACTCTAATTTTCCATCTTTGATGCAATACTATTGCTGCAAGGTCTGCTACAATTCATGTTTCTACAAATCCTCCTGTAGAAAGTTCGGTCATTTTTGCTAATTTCATGCAACAACAAGCATTGCAGTTACCGACTTCTTACTATTATGATTTGTAGTGCTTTGACAGCCTGTCAACTCGGTGCTCGATTATGCAGACAATTAAGCCCCTAGCGAACTCTCAGTTCGTTTGTGGGTCAGCAGCACATTTCCCGTCACACGACAGTAGCCTTCCACGGCAACAGGAAGACCCGGGATGGTAATGTACGCTTGACTTTGCCGGCTCTCATAGCACCGCAATTTTTGCTTTGTCCTTGCGGTAGGGCCTTCCACCCTTTCGTGCGCTAGTGATAAAATCCACTTGAATATTAATACGGCAAGGCTCGAGGCCCAATAACGGTGATGGCGGTAGGCAAATCAAGCTGAATGGAAAGCTCTCTTGATCACTTTGTGTAAAAATAACGAATAACATAATAGGAAATCATGTGCTGCAGATAGCTGATTCAGCAGAGAAAGTAGAGAAGGATCTAGGTGTCTTCTACTTTAAGTGAATCCTTTGTCTTGAGTGAGAACCACTTTTATCTACCTATAGTCAAATCCAGGGAATAGCTTAATATATGTCTCCTTTCTAATGCCGTGGTTGGACATACGTTGCTATAGAACACCCATCCAAGCGAGCGCCTTCCCAAAACAGTCGGCTTGGATGGGACGCAGCATATCGGAATCCTGACCAAGCACAAGGAATTTATGAACACCCGTAGATAAAACTTCCATGGTGATTTCAAGCTACTAGCCTTTTTTCATCGTGTTTTGTTGTTACAAGGATTTCTTTCAATGACTACTGACCATGAAGAGCATTGAGGAAATATTCGAAAGAGCGGAGATTAAATAATCGTTTACTACCCATTTGTCTGTAGGTTTAGATTTCGGAGGCTATTTAGAGCGAGCATTTAGCAGTTCTATTTGCGAGGTATGGTTAGTGGACCCTGTCTATAACGTCTCAGACACCCCGTGAGTTAAAAGTAATTCTTCTTCCACAGCCTTACTGAATACTTTTTCTTTAGGAACAATTTGTAATTAAAGAAAAATAGTATTTTGTGTAGTTCTTTTAATGCATTGAATGCTGATTCATAAAAGATTTGTAACAGCCATTTCTGACCAAATTAATTTGGTATTTAGAACTTGTGATTTACTAATCCGTCAACCACTCCTTATGGATTTCGCGAAAAATCCATAGAGAACACTACCGAACATGGGATTATTAAGTGCATAATCTTAAAATACAGAATTCCGTTTACACTTGAAAAGCACTTGTTAGTCTGTATTTCTGCTAAGGAACATTTTTCAAATATTTGGGTAAGACTATCATGCTCCCTCGGTGATCGTGTGCTTAAACCTATCGTATAATAGAATGATTACGAGTGAATATGGTTAAGAACATCCATTCTTTGGTTATATTTGCCACTTCTATGTGCTATTAAAATTACCATGGTAATTCCTCCATTTTTACCCATCTAATTGTTTACCACAGATTGTATTCTTATGGATAGAGATTAATGCCTCAAATCATCATACGCAACTATTGTTTGTCTCTTCAGAGTGCTATGGACTCCTTGGTTTGGGAGGATGCAAGCTTCACCAATAAAAATAGCGAAAGGTTTCGTAAAAATGACATTCTTCATTCCTTCCTGTGGGCGGTCTTTAATCTCATTGCCGCTCTGTGGCTATCGGTTTTTTTGTAAGAGTCTATTTTGTGGTAGTCTAATTCATTACAGCAATCCGGGCCCGATCTTCTTGCATTATCCTCGTGTAAGTCTACGCTTCATCATTTTCCAAATAATAAGTGAGTTCATTCGTTACTTTAACGGCCTTGCTGTAGCTGTGTTACTTCTGTGCCTCTTTTTCGTTTCGGCTGCAAGACATCTTTACTATCTATGTATTGCACTGAAATTGTTTGAATCGAAAGGACGGAAGGGTAAGGCTTTGACACCTTGATGTGATGCACTTAATTTAGCGGAAGTCAAATCGCCAAGCAATGACCTTGTGTGTGGGGGTCGATTTGGTCCTACCATTTTTTCAAAATCGGTTCCTGCTTTGCCTTCTTTCGGCTCATGCTTCTCCTCTCCAAATCTGTCCATTAACAGAGAGACAAATCAAATGCTGGCAGAACGTAGTAGAGCCTCGTGGTGTCCTGATAAATTCTCCTCTTTAGTGTGCCCTTTTGGTGATGCCTCCCCACCTAATATATCTGTCTGTAAGTTCTCCCGTCACTGGAACACTTACCCCAAAAGAACGTTTTTTTTTGCGTATTTTGTAGCCTAGAAATAAGTGGGTGATTTCGCTTACTGGTCGTATGCAGGAGGTTATATTTTACTCTACAGCACTATGGTTCAACCCACGAGTTATTCTTGAAGGTCATTCTGAAGCACTGGTAGTTTAGTGAGTTGGGGAACAGACTAGGCCTTCATACCACTGTCGTGAAGGCTGGATTACTGGAGACCGAAAAACCAAATCATTAACCTAGATAGGGTTTGTTATACTCCATTTCCTGGGTATCAGTGCGTGTCCTAAGTTGGGCCAATTACTTATTTTAGCACCGAATCAGAATATTGCAAGTGCCTCAGCCAGGGCAACTCCTGCTATTAGCTTCAATCTTTCCATTCGGTCGAATCAGAGTTGGACGTCGCCTCTGGCAACCGCGACGCCACGTCGCACCTCACTGACACGTTGGGGCACTTACTCATCCACCTCGCCCTCCACCATGACCGTCCCGTTACAGTATCAACTTTCGCCCTCCCTCAGTTCTGGTAGTTGCTTGGACATCGGTAACAACTTTGTCAAGAGCATCAACTCTACTCCCAGTGATTGCAAAGATGGTGATGTTGGTAGCAATCCCTTTTCATTCAATGAGACTAATGGCGATGGCGGATTTGAAAGATTGATGTGTCGCGGCCGAAAGGCTGTCACCGCGCCAGAGAAAAGCGCCTCTGAAGTAGGAAGACTTAGTAGAATTTTTGCCTCGGGTTTGATAAATCATTTGAATGGTTTTTTACCAAGAGATAGAGTACTGTTTACACATTAAACAGCGGGGGATGGCACCAATAACAATGCGGGGCATATCTGAGACCACTGCTATCATAAGCTTACGGGAGGGCGGATAGGTTGTGGCCATGGGTAGGCGGCCATGACACCAAGGTGGTAGCGGAACCTGAGAAGGCTGAAGAATTCGATTATTTAAATGCGCACTTAATTTTCGCTTCACTGCTCTTTCAGTACTGGAAAACTAACAATGTGACCGAACTCGACCTGGACCGTTGGACAGTGGACATTCGTAGGGTGAGTGCTCACTGCCTACCTTCCACCTCTTCTCATGTCTCCTGATTGTTTTATACTTGTTTTACCACCGTTCTTTGCCCGCAGTGGTTGCATGGAACCATCCTTCGTCGCGTTGTTGATGAAATCGCCTCAGCGAATGCGAAAATATTGAAACTTTCAGACGACGCGGCACTCATTGGATGTGAGTTGTTGACCTCCCTTCTCCTTCGCCTTGTGTTGTTCACATGCTTTTTCTTCCGTTTGCGTTTAGCAACCACATTGAATACGCTGGAACAGTTGGCAAAGGGACGATATCAGCATATTGTCACGCTCCCAACGCTTATCCGATTCTTGGAGCTTACTAAGGAGCAGAACTATCTAGTCTTTCGGTTGCAAGGTTGACGCTTCAATACACTGGATTTTAATGCTTTTATGCTGGAGTGGGGTTTGTGGCTGCAAATGAATGCATAGGCGCTATCATTTTGGTTTTTAAAAAGTGCATAATCACCCTTTTTGGTGAGTCAGTCAATTAACTATTCTAACGAAGAACGCTTTTTAATTTATTCTATTGCCCAATTTGGTTTAACCTAATTTCGCATGCTTTGCTGCAGAGTTGGCCCGAGGGAGCTGCCTTGGCGAATTTAGATGGGACGCTGGTTCTCGAAGCACTGTCTCCCCATGGAAGGACTACCTTCCTAATGACACGATGGTAAGTGCTAACAGTTTCGCCTTGATAGGTTTAACGCTCAGGCGGTTTGAACTCCACACTTCCGTCCGATTTGCGTAGATCCTTCTACATATCTTCTCTACCTACATGGATAGTCTCCTTCCTCCCCATGCTAAATGCCTCACGGGCGGCGTTTTTGGACAGTTGCACCTTGTTCGTAGCCCCGATAAGCCTGGTAAGACCCTGAGAATTCCGCCCCTTGCGTACATCCTTGGTCCTAATAGCAGGCTTTTCCTAGATTTAAAGTCCAAGTATAACGCTCAAATCTATGTAGCCACGGTTCAGCCTCCGTCGATCAAGATTGTCATTGATGGGATTATCTACACATTCCCACCGGTACGTTTTCCCAGTTTTTTACCTTTCCCCCTCATTGTGGGATGTTGGGTTTTAGGGTCGACACAACTTGTACCACGCGCTTCTTCTCTTTTTCCACTTCTATAAGTCTTTGGACGGTACAATAAGGTAAGCCACCCCTTCAATCAAGGTGAGCAGCCAAATACCTGTATTCCCTAGATCGATTTCTTTGGGCCCTTCTGGTCTGAACGTAGCCTGGATCTTTGAGCGGCGGTAGCCAGTTGAAATTGCAAAGTACTCTGGGTGGAGTTGCCAAGGCAACCAACAGTGACCACTTTGCACTTGTATGTGCATTTTGTATTAAAATATCGTGCGTTTTATCTTCAAAATCTTATTCTTGAAAGTTCTACTGACTTGGTTAACCGCTATCCAACATTACAATAAATTCATCTTTGAGCTACGCACGGTAAGACATGCCTCCACGCTTCATGAAAACGAGCATCGGTGAATCTTATGCCTGTTTATAGAGAAAGTTCAGTGGTAGTCTTCAAATCAATCATAAATGGTTGCCGAGGCAACTCCAAACCTCATATAGGCATGATACAAGGTTATTCCTTCTGCATGCGCAGTTTCTTTTAATTCGTTGTTTGGAGTAAATACAGAGCCAAGGGAGGCTATATAAGTGTGTCATCAAATGTACACAAAACATCCTGAACAGACAGCGAATCTTCTTCAGGTGTGGCTGGCTTTTGGGAACATGCTTCCAGAAGGGGAGTTTTCTCCACGTCCGTGGTCTGAGTCATTGTCTCCGGAGCCGCCTTCTTAGCAGGAATCGGAGGAGAATCCTCCAAGTTCGCGTTTCTTTTTACCCCTTTCGAGGGAACGAATGGTTTGAGTAAGGTGGTTTCCTCCAGAAGGACCGAAGGCTTGTTCGTTTCTTGAAGCGATGTCTTACAGGCATTTGTGCTTGCCGTCTCAACCCGTGCTGTTAAAATACAATTACCAGGTATGAAAGTTGCATTTGGAACTACAGGTTCGTGTGTTGGTTTGGTTTGTTCTTGCGTTGCCTCCAAGGGAGTCTCACCGTCACTCTCTTTCTGCGTTGAAACAAGAGACTCGGACGATTGTTCAGTTTGAGTGAATGAAGAGACGAGGGAGTTACTATCGCAAAGGCTTGATTTGGCGAGCGTTAAGTCAGTGGGAGATTTGAATGTGTATCGGTGACACCGTTCTGCGCTAATCCGGACTAGAGAGTCGTTGTGTCTTAGTAGGACTCTCGATAATTCATGAAGAGCGTTTGATTTTGAAAATAGAAATCCGTAGTCTTGAACAGCACTCGCTGCGTTCAGGAAGGGTATGAGAAAGTGTGGCTTCACTAGGACCTGTTCCAATGGAGTCAAATTATTTGCCTTACTAAGGAGATTAACAAGACGTGTAGCAAGACGGTGAAGTTCAGAGGATAAGGTGAGGAGAGCTTGTTTAATCTTATAGTCGCAGAAGCCATTATTCGGCTTGACTGAGTAATCTGTGATTTCGGCCAGTGACTGCGATAATATGAAGGAATGGTTAACGAAGAGAAGCTCTATCAGACGAATGGAGGCAACAGCACAACAAACGTGGAGTTCATAATTGTTCGCGTCTTCTGTGCTAGTCATAAGTGATTGAGTCACACTGCCTCTAGCTGCAAGGGATATATCAAAACAGACCTCAAAAATTATACGAGAAGTAAGTCGGAAGAGAGATGGGGACGCCATTTGAGTGGCTGCGTCAAGGAAGGAGGAAAGGCAACGATAAACAGCCAATTTGTAAGCTATCGAGTCTTTAGATGGATGTGATCGTACGAAATGTGAGGACCACTCAAGCTGATATACCAAACTAGTCATGAGAAAGGGAGCAGCTGGTGAGATATTAGCTCCACAGGATTGGACCACAACGCAAAATGAATGGAGAAGATGTTTTGCGCAGGCTATCAAAGAAGGCGATGGGTGACGAGGATCGCAGATATTGACGGAAAATATTGCACAAATGGCAAAACATATATACGGCAGACAAATTGGGAGCACGGTAGCTGATCCACATTCAAAAATGCTCCTGAGAGTGCTGGAAAGAACGTATATTCTGCACAATGCCAATTCGAGTTTATTATTAGCATTGATGTTCTCCATCGTGAGCAAACGAGGTAAGATCTTTGAGTTTGGGTCTTGAAGTGATATAAGAGGCTGTAAAACAGATATATCAAAACCAGACAATTTGAATGCACTGATAGTAGCATCAAGAAGTGTGGAAATTACTTGTTGAAGAGACACTCGGAATTTATCTGCACGGTTCGTGACAGTGTCAGAAAGTATTAAATGCGAGAAGGAAACGCCCACATATTCCATTACGCGGACCTCCAATAAATGCAATTTCTTGCACTTGATCTCTGCATCCTTGTCCAAAGATCCACAAAACATTATATGGTAAACGCCCGCTTCACATAGCCTCCAAAACGCACTCCCGTGACGCCTGCCTAAATGAAGCACTTCAAGGACCTTCACCCAGTTCCATTTTGCTGAGCAACCGTGAGCCTTCAAGGACTTGAAAAACTTCGCAAGGTCCTCCGGCAGATCAGGAACAGCCGAACGAACCATGCACACAACGAATACCTCGAGTTAAGACAACCTTCAAGTGTGCACACTAGAACAAACACTGTTAGTGATCTAGCCTACAAATAAGGGCTCAACTTTATGCTCTTTTCACTGCAACAAATTATAGACAGCAAAATGAGCTAGTGTTGTTATGGTATATTGAAATCAGGTGTTGTATCTTAGTAGTCTGTTTTGCAATGCTCAAACGCTAAACTAGACTTGCTGAAGAAGGGCATGCCATAATATGATTCTCAATGGTACCAAAGTGATCGCATCTATCGTCCTACAGAGTTCATTAGTAAGGCCATAACTTATTGCTCACACTTTTCTACTCAGTATAATGCAACATTGCTGCATTTAAGTGGGAGAATGATGGATTATTCACCATTTAAAATTAAAATTAACGTGCAGTAGTTCATTAAAGGATTCCTTACTCTCGCGTCTAGTTCTGACTAATACACACGGATGTTTTAAGCGTTGACTATAATTTAATGATTTACCG
Source organism: Taenia solium (assembly GCA_001870725.1). NCBI lineage: Eukaryota > Metazoa > Platyhelminthes > Cestoda > Cyclophyllidea > Taeniidae > Taenia > Taenia solium. Next base: position 138,796 of record MIEF01008183.1, on the reverse strand, counting down.
CGCTAATGCACGGAACGATCAATCAGCGTAGTGGTGGCGCTCTTTTTATATCAAATGATAAGGAATTTAGCGATCTTTTAAGTTCCACTAAACAGAAAAATCTTTATCTCTTGTTTTTAGCACTATTTATTTAAAAGAATAGAGTTTTTAGTGGTTGAGGCGTCAAGTTATCATTTAATATTTCAGAAACGCACATTTGTAAATAATCTGGGGGCAAAATTTGTAAGGACGCTCTTTGCTGTTTCTTTCATTGAAGATCTTTTTTCAAAAATTATGAACTGATCGTCATTGAATTAGCGCTGCATAGGAAACATGGGTGTGCGGACGTGCAAATAACACACAGCAATCGGATAGTAATTGTTTCATTGCTTTTTTGTGGTCATCGTCGAGATATAATAAGGACCAGTATGCATCGCTTTCGACTGCAAAAGAGAGGTTTCGTCATAAGTTCTTTCTTTTGATTTGTTGGGAACTCATTAGTTTACAAGTCATCTATAAAGTTGTGGTTAATGGCTACTTACCTATCTTGTTAATTCAGGCAAATTTGCCTCTATTTCCTCAAATCCTTTATGGTAGGAAGGTACTGGTTTTATTGCATTATGTCGTGCAAAGTAGTTCCAACTCATTACAACAGTTAAGTTTGATTTCATTCTTTTCTTTGATGGACCGATTTCCGGAACGTAATTTTTTTAGGGTGTCGATGCAGTCTTCACAGCACTCACAGATTTCGCGGGTCTTCGAGGCGTGATCGTGATGCCAGGCTGTGCATTCCTATTCTCTACCCTTCCATTACTTCGAAGTGTTGCTCGTCCCCGCCCCTACGCCTTTCCAATTCTGCTGGTGCTACACCGGTCCGTGGGACAGAGTGCGAAATTAAATTTTCCTCCGCTCACTCGCCCGAGTTGCCGCGCCCCCCCTCTGCGAACAGTGCTGAATGTAATAGCGGAGGGAAATTATGTGATGTAGTTTCTGTCTTCTCCCCTCCTGGACCTCCTGCATCACCCGTTCCCAGCCCTTCGGTCGAATCCTGTGCGGCCTCACCCTCTCCAGACACCACTGACTTCTTCAGCGCCTCTCCGGCGCCCAACTTTATTCGAGTCAAGTTAAGGAAACGCAGAAACGCCATCTGCAGTCAGAACCCCATGGCCAAGGGCCTTCGTGATTTTCTCGTCTCTTACATAGTATCGCATCTAACCGATTCTATGACATCTTCACTCAGTCTAACAGCAGCGGCTGCCGCTCATTCAATGATGGAAGCGGATGATAATGGGGAGAACGAAGAATCTCAGTAGCTAGCAGCAGATTCTGATTTGTAAATATACTGCTTTTTCATCTCTTCGGGCGCCTTAACGCACGGACATGCGGGAGGTTACGCTATTTCTCTATACTTTTATCCCCTTATATGTGTATATATGCAGACGAATATTGTCAATGATACGCATGCCCCTTGAGCTTATTTCGTATTTATTCTTCATAACTTTATGACATGATTATCATCACTATTGCTATTTTTCCTTTCCTTTCCCAAGAAAACGAGCATTGTGTTCACATTTGGCAATCGATATGCACGCATTCACAGCACCAGCATCCCGCATGCACTCCTCACCACCTCTGAAGCGTGGCAAAAAATGGAACCACTCGAATCAAGCCTTCACCTTTCTCGCTTCCCTTTTGAAATGACAGATTGGGAGAGTTAGTGAATGCCTGCAATGTCGTTTACTCAAATTAAGATATCTACAATATGCACGATTCGATTTGTGATTAAGCAAGAAGACGAGAATAGAAGTTTGAAAGGGGTCGTCGGCGTACTGGTCTCCGCTTCTTCTTCTTCTTGGCTTCTGTATACAAAACGAATATCCGTAGAGGTAGGAGCGATAGATGGACGTCGCCCTCACTGACAGACCACTGAAGATGGTTACTTGCATTACCTTGTGTTTTCCATGTGTGTGTGAATGCGTTCATGGTTCTTTATGCATGCCAGTCGAGCGGAGACAATTAGGGGAGGCAAATAAACGGAGGAGGCAGTGGCGAGGGCATGCGCAGGGTTCAGTGTAGCGGGAAACGTAGATAGGATGGTGTAAAAATATTAATGGAAGAAATCTCCACGGTGTGGATACGCCTCATCCGTAAGTGAGAACATGAGTCTACGAAGAGGGAGGACTGGTGATGATTTACACTGCTGAAAGCCCCATTCATCTTACGGGTAAGGGCATGCAAAATCGTCAAATTACCGAATACAGCTAATAAGACGAATCACGATCGATCTCGGCGGCCCATCCTTCAGCGTCGTCGTCCTCCTCAGAAAGGCAACGGTTCAGTGGTTTAGGCGGGATCAACGGAAGAGGAGGAGACGGTAACGAACTCATCCCTCCACAGCTTTCAGTCTCCTTCTCAGAGACAGCTGACTTCTTGCTGTAATGATGGCGTCGTCTTGCTGTCGCCGGCTTCCTCCTCTCCTCTACCCTCTGCTTCTGCTGCCTCTCCTCTACGGTGACGCGCTTTCGAGCCTTCCTAGTCTTTGTGGAGGCCGGCACCCTTCGCCATCCTCCACCAGACGAACTGGCACCCGGTTTCGAGGGCGATGAGCTCCAACTCTCCTCTGATAAAGTGCTTCCACCACCACTCCGTAAGTAGTCCATCTGAAGGGGTAGTGAAGCTGCTGCCACCTTCAACGGTGCAGTCTCTATAATGGTGACAGCACCTATGACAGCGGTAGCTTCGGTGACGGTGACTATCGACTGTTGAGGCTCCGATTCATCCATTGGAAAGGGCAAGGTGGGCGTTGGCGGTGGAGTTGGCTTCTCAAAGTCCCCTAAACACTTCTCTGAAGCATCAGTAGATGGGAAAACTACTCTGGACTCCTCTTCCTCCTCCTCTTCAGGCTGCTCTAGGGGAAAGTCACTCTCACAGAGGAAGAGAGAGTCGCGTTTTCCTGCCAGCAGCTTTGGTGGTACACTCACTACCGGTGAATGGGATCGCAGGTGCGCCAGTGGGGTGGGTGCCGTTAAACCGAATTGTTGTTGTTGTTGTTGTTGGCTACCCGCTATAGACAAGTGCTGTTGTGCACTTCGGGCCAGGGTATTGTCATCCTCACAGAAAAAAAACGCACAAACAATGGCACATATCGTGGTAACAGTTCACCCTACTTTCACTCCAATCACATTTGCCAGCAGTTAGCCTACCGCCATCAAGCCACTAGAAGTTCTGCCTCACTTTTCAGTCAACATGGACTGACAGCGTAACTCAGCTCCCTTCGTGGGAGCTCCGTGACTATTGCTGTCAACATGTCAGTTCACATATTCACTGTTCGTTGCCTCACCCCCCTTTCAACGAACAAGTTGAGACACACTCAAGCGACTACCTTCGAACTCATGAGGCAAGTGGGTGGCTACCGGTATCTTGCAGGGATTTCTACTAAAATAGTTGACAGCTTCAAGTGCTATCGTAAAAAAAAATCGCCAATCACCAACCAAAGTGCCAATCGGGGCACAAGATTCCCTTGGTCAACGTAGCCGCGGTTCAAAGACCAATGAACGGTCTAAAATGACACACAGTCTCCAGGCAACTCAAAGCAGGCACTAATGCACACACCCACGATTGTCGACTCAGATGTGATCGGTAGATTGTCTGGAAGATTTTACGTAAATACAGAAGGCCATATTCTACACCTGGATTAGGCATCGGAATCCAGTGCCTCTGCAATACACTGAAGCCACCGCCTCAACATGTTGCTCCACCGATGGGCATGCTCCTTAACATATTCCAGACACCGCCTCTACCTGGGAGACCTGCTTCGCAGAATACCACGAAGGAAAAGTTCTAGGTTGGTCCATCTTCTATACCAAGACGGCGATCTGGTGGGCAATAGCGCGGAACGGAACGAGTGCAAGTCGATTCTCGAGACAGTCGCTACCCATCTTTTCTACGGTAGAAAGCGCCACAGTTGCCCATAACTCCTGCATGCGTTCTGCTTCCATTTGCTAAATGCTTCACATTCAACTCCTGAGCATTGCAGGGACTCGTGCTCTCCTTCACTTCTCCCTGATTGACTCATGTCAAATAGAAATGCAATGCTCGCGATGTGCTGACAAGCATCCCAAAGACAAGGTCAGTCAAATAGTACGAGTATGCAAGACTGAAACCACCGAAGGACAGTGAGGGAGTCTCCACTACCTATCCACCAGACGAGTGCATATTCCTCGAGTTTTCCCTTGTCTGTCTGCACCAAATCGACATTAAGGACATCCGACCTGTAGTACGTCTACTGATGAATGAGTTACGGGCACGAAATAGTCGAAGGTCACTTACACACATGCACACGCAAATGAATTCTCAGCTAACAAGGGAAGGAAGAAAACCAACCTGCATAGCCTCAGCAAGGCCATGAACAACACCATCGAACCCACGACCGGTCAAGCTGCACAGCGACCCTCCCAGGCTTGAGCCATGGTAGCTTCCTGAAGTGCGAAAGCAGAAGCACAAATTTAACACCTAAAACTGCAGACAGAATTGTAATTATTAACAAGGGCACGCCATTGTTGGGTTGATCAAAAAACCGCTGAGAAGTGAATTTTTTTACAGCCAAATATGATAGCGTTCCCTCGTGCAAGGAATGTGAAATCGTAAAACTGAATTGGGAGAACTAATTACGCCTCATTTTTGCAGCTCTGCCACAATTGCGAGTGGCACTAACAAATGCTTACACTTGGTAGCCACACTCGTCTACCACCACACTGTCTACACTTTTAAAAGTACTTCCGTTTATTCGAGGGGAAAAATACGTGTCAAGATACCGGAAGTAATAGCTGACCTTAACATCTAAATACACACACGCCCGCCCTATACCTACACCAAGTACCTGCGACTAAATACGAGGACTCGCTTAAAGTTAAATCTATCCTCTGATTTACCACTATTCCTCTCCTCCGTGAAGACACGAAATCTCAGCATGATTAGCCAATTAAAATAAATGGAAGCACTGAAGGCGACTTAGTCCGGAGTGATACCACAATAGCACCACCAGTTGTCTTGTGTTAAGTTAGCCACTAACACAATTTAGTCCTGACTTGTCAACTAAGGCTTCTAGGAGGAGGAGAAATGTTTACAACTAGTTTACTGAAACAAATCCTCCCCTCGCCCACAGACACATATGCGACCAAAGCAACTGATGCACCCGAAGCGCTGAACCGATTCCCACACCATTAATTCCTTCCCCTCAATGCAAAATATATTTAGCATTATGAGTCGTTCTTGGGATGAGGAGAACGAAGTGAAGTGACTCAGAGATTGCGTTCACAAAGAGCACTTAGCTTTCTACCAACTACCTTTGATCAAACTCGCAGAGAATGGATAAGGCCCAGTGAGTGAGGAGAGAAAACATGGTGGTGAAGTAGAATGACATGATAAATTCTCTTTCGTCTACTTAACTACAGTGGAGTATGACATAGAGATGTGAGGCACTCTGTTTTCGCGGGGAAATCAAAACGCAAGAAGTCTCCGGTGGTTTTTACTACTGCAGCTACTAATTTTGTTATATTCCACTTTAATGTGTTTACTGTCAGTGTTACACCCAATTTCCTCATCTGAGCCAACACGTCAAACATAGTGACGAATAAATACGACTGGAGAGGAATGACAAAATGAGGTTGTGGTCAACCTACCGCAACGATGAATATTGAAGAGGCCCTCGTTGAGGGAGGAGGAGGAGGAGGAGGCACCGACCACACAGCCACCGCCACCGCCACCGCTGCAGCTACAACCGATGCCCACCACTAGGGGTGAAGGACAAGAAGGCGAGTAGAGGTAGGAGTCATTCTTCGGCGCTTCACCAACCTGGCAAGTCAAATCGGTCATCAGATTTGTCGAGGATCACATCCACCCAGTTTTAAATGGATAGAGGTGTATATCCAACCCAAGATTCAAGGCTATGCTAGCCGGGAGAATTTCTCAGGTGCACCAGATTAGGTATTATTGCACACAGGTAGGACCAAAATATCCGATTATCGCTAAACCTTCTGTACAATCACAGAAGTCTATTCAGAGACCTCTTCAAGTAGACATTGGACATGAAATATACTTGCTTTCATTCAACTAGGACTATGCCACAAATTCTGTACTGAAAGAACAATTTAGGGGCACACCTGGCTAATTACTTACCACTGACTAGCACTGCATTACTGACGCTACAAATAAAGTGATTGGTTAAATGCAGTCTTCAACTGTGTATTCTTGCGGCTACGACTATAATGGCCACACTGAGCGCCCGAGTCTCTGTACTACCGAAATGCCCATTCCTGGACAAACTGGGGTTAAGCACAGAAGAAGGGTAAAGGTGCGAATGCACAAACTGCTTCGTTTTCAGCGTTTCAGAGTTTGGGAATTGGTTTTTACTTGACTCACTCTTTCTGCTTGCCCTTAGAGGGATTGTTGCGAGGTAGTGACAAGTCAAGCAATCGTTGTAGTGTCTTGGGATACGAGTGGTGAAGCACAACAAACTCGGTAGCACAGTAAATACATCACAAATCCGGCATCGTATGACGTCAATAGGGCACAAAAAACAGTTTTTCTTTTCGCAAACGAACATTTTCCCCGCCCTTCTCCGCAAAAGTAGTAGTTGGTCGTGATAGCAATAAAGTCACTCAATACCTAGGGCTATATTTACTACATGCGCTTAGAAAATTGAGTCACTGTGGCAAAACGACCAATTGCATTGAGTCGCTCGAATCCCCACCAGCAAAGTGTACGGAAAACTCACATCGAAAGGATACGCACGGAAGGTGAACTGTGGGCCCATCCAGATGCGACGAAAGGGCCCCAAATGGGTGATTAGTTCTATTTGACTGCACCAATACGAGGCGGCATCATCCGGGGCCCAGCCTTCAGGCGCAGCCGTGCTAATGGAGCGGCAGCTCCGCACGCTCTCCGGTAGACTCGATGCTCCCGTTAATGCCGCTTCTGAGGCATGTCGCCGCCTTGAGGGCACTTCCATTGCCGCCGTCGATTCTACAAAGACGACCAGCACTAATTAATGAGTTCGCTACAAGGATGTCAGACGATGACCCATCAATATGGTCCAAACATTTCACTCTTCTGGCATGGTACCAGTGTTTGAAATGTCGATCCGTAAACTTCAACCGCTGCTCAAGAACTAAAAAAATGCAGTTAGTGTTTTAAACTAAGCTTGCTTGCTTACGCTATGACTTAATGTCACCAGCTAGCAGCAATCAGTAGGGAACATGTCATACAGGCTTCATGCTGAGCTTAGGTTAGATCATCAGGCGCATCAAAAAATTCGTTAAATTTGCATTCAAGAAAGACGAACAGCTTTTCACGCATCACAATTGAAAGGTGACCTTTGGGATTCGAGAGGCGGCTCTTGGGATTTAAAAGTCTTCGAATTCACTTCCAAGTTGGCAACACCAGTTGTCACGCAAGTTAAAAACTTAGTAGTAAATACAAGGATGCGACTCTAACTAAGCATTGATTCCAAGGTGAATAAGATTACTGAACTACTAGCATACAAAGGACCATCTCGAGGAAGGAATTAATCGTAACTGAATGCAATCGCATCCACCAACCATTCGAAGAGGGTAAAATAAACCGAATGATACGGAAGCACTCTTTTTGAAAGCACTGCCACTAAGGTTATCAACTCATTGCGGTAGGCTGATTTATCTCTAGGAGGGTTAGCACGAAGTGAATAGCACTCGCGGACTCATTGAGGGCCTCCTTAGATGATTGCCGGATCCAACGAAGAGGTGACGCCGCATCTCAAGGATTTAAATGAAGACTTCAATGGGCCAGGGGCATTGAGGCACAGAGAATCGCGACAATATGACTGCCGTCTAAACAAGCTACAATCACCACGTGTTTGACCTTTCTATTCACCTCATTCGTCCTACCACCCAATGAAGCAATGACAGCTTGACTCGAAGCATTTTTTGTTTCAGCAAAGCGGAGGCAGAGAAAGTACGCGAATTCCAGAGCAGAAACAGTTCCCAAAAAACACGTTCCACATAAAGAACAACTAACAATCAAAAGAATGTCCAAACCAATTTTTTGAGTGACATTCCAGCGGTCAATTCAGCTGCGTTAAGGAGCACAAATGGGTGAAATGTGGTAAACCTTGACCGGACGGAATTGTATTGAGTGCAAATACATGTTTATTACACACCTTCGCATTCTCCTGAAGATTCAGTCGCCATGACAGTGGTAGTCTATTACTAGTCTTTCCGATCTACTGTATGCCTATAGTAGGGCTGATTCTGTGATCTTGTGCTTTAATAACGTCTTTAAAACAGTATCTCAAGCACCACAACCCAAGTTTGAATAGGCGCAGCAAAAGAGAGCATAAGAAGTTTGTACCAGTCAAAATGGTATTTACTATCATCCTTGCTTGAAGCCATCAAAGGGCAGTGACGATAATGGTAACCGTTGCTGAAATCTGACACACCCACGTCTCGCGGATTCAACCCAACGTGGTTGCATGGGGGCTTAGGCAATCACATGGTAAGGGCACAATAATGAATGGGATGATGAAATGATGAGCGTGACGACACCCCATCCTCGAGGCTTATTTGCATGTGCGTGTGTATGTATGTGTGCCTGGATGTTCTGTGAAAGCAGACCAGCTGTATTGGACTGTGGATTAGGATCTTGTCTTATTCCCCAGCCTCCGTCTTGCGCAATTCGTACGGTTAAATCACGTGATGGGACGCCTCTTTATGCGGGCGACCAATCAAAGCGACCAACACACCCAGGGCTTCAAGGTGTGTTTACGGCGCGGAGCAGCGCAGAGATAGCGAAAACAACGGATAACGAAAACAAATCCAGGCAAATGGCATCTGTGTGCCAACAAAAGACCTCCAAGGCATAAAAACCGCTTCATCAGCGCATGCATCAAGCATCTGAACAAGCAGAACTGAGTGGGGCAGGGGAAGGAGGAGGAGGGGGATCCGAAAATGCATGACTGTACTTGCTATGACCTAGCTACATCAACTCTTCAAGCAAAAAATTAGACACTTGGAAACTTAAAAGATGACATTCGAGAAGAAAGTGTAACCGCCTAATATCGAACCGCCGGCGTATTGCATAGGGGAGCTTAGGCCATGTGAAATTACATAGAAGCTTTGCGAAGTCAATTTATTTTATTTTTCCGAGAAATAAAAAAAATCTGGAGCCAGTATAACAGCTAGCGCCATATTACGCCCCCAAGTTGTTTCAGCCTCCGAAAATGGCACCGTTGAAGCACATCTTTAGCTGATAAAACATTAGTGTACAGTCAATCTACTTGGGCAGTGGTGTCATTGTTCGGATTCCAGAAAAAAATACAGAAGAACCACAAGTAATGAGATTCCTCATGTTGGCATATCAAGCTAGAAGGGATAAGCGAGCTGAATAGGTTGCGCTAGACAGCTCGAACCGGAGCCTACTGCCAAATTAAATGTAGACCATCTGATGAACGTAGAATGCTCCACTCAACTCTCTTCCCCATTCCACAAGGTTCAGCCACCATCGCTTGTGCTGTCAGTTTCGAACCTCCCTGCACTGGCAAACTAAATGTTCACCCAGTTTCGTGGGGCTTAAGAGAAGACTCGACTGTCATACCGGTGCCAGTGATAGTATGTGCCCAGTACCCTTCAGGCGTTCCTTAAAGACACTTGATGTCCACATGAATAGATGCAACATAAGAGCCAGTAACACTAATAGTCAAACCTCATTCCACATTGCCCACATTACCTTTCGTAAGCAAAACCTGTACATCCAACGCCTTTCCAGATGGACGACTGAGCTCAACAAATCGGAAGGAACGTGCATTACATTCCGCATTTCCGATGAAAGGGAAATATTTCTACCAAGAAATCGACGGGGATCTAAAAGCATTGACTATAGAACTTCAATTAGCTTCTATCAACACGAACCGAATGCATTCCTGTCAACGTACGACTGAAACGGAACGTGGCCTGTGGATTCAGCGCATTGAGCATCCATAGTTAAGCTTGAAAGTTACGCCAAGATGACACATCATCACGTATTTTCACTTCTGACGCTTCGTTGATTTCACTTTAATGAATTTGGTTCGCGAAACCGATACGGAAGAGTAAGCCACCTGAAGCTCTGAGACGAAATTCCCTCTTTGTGATATTGCACTCGCCTTTACAGTTTCCCTTCAGTTCTCACAGGAGTTAATAATAAGGTGAATTTAAAATAACCTGGGAACGAAACTCCACTACCACAAAACAGAGTATCACATGAATAGGAAGGGCCGTCGCATTACACAACCAGAAGAACTACCAAAAAGGAATGATACCATGTAACAAGACACTTCTGATATCTCATGGTCCCAAAATATGGCGGCGTGGCATGAGCAGATCAAGGGAACCACTGTTAAGGAAACCATTCGCCTACCCCATCTGCACATTATCAACAGAAGCAACCAGGGTTTTGTACTCTACAACGTCCCCGGACGTTCTAACCCCGCAAAAAGCCAGGCGGTTGAGAGGGACTTAAAGAACAACTCCATCGTTAAATAAATTAGAACAACTGATGGAGAAATTGACAGCTAACTGCCTATGGTGACGAGTAATTCACTTAAAATTGAGTGAGGTGACCTGACGTGAATAAGACGCTACCTACCCGATCGAGATTCGAAGAGGTCCTCCAGAACCGTAGTAGTGGTGACCGCAGTTGACATGGGAGATAGTGTAGGTAGCGGTGTCAGTGGTAAGAAAAGGCTAACGAGGGGATGCGTGGTTGGGAGAGGCGGCATCCGCGTCGCCGAGTCGGCGTGCAAGTGCCACTGGCCCAGTGGAGAGCAACGCAACCTTATCGGACTGTCCTGTACCAAAAAAAAAACAAATTGCAGAATATGAGCACACTTTTCCTCCATTAAACAAACCATCCACGTCTACATAACGCCCGTGAAGGCGAACTGTCTTGGTAAAAGTGCTCTTCGGTGGACTGCAATCCCACTCCGAAATAACTAAGACAACTGCAATTACTTCACCAATGAGTGTCAACTAATTATGGTTGGTATTTTAAGGCCATTTCACCACCAAAACGCCAACAACATTTTGCAAGTGGTTTATCTCTTAAGGACGCCCAAATTAGACTGAGAATCACAGTATTAACAAGCCACGTGGAAGGAGGACCTCTTGTACTTCGGTCCTCCAATGAAGAATGACACTTCACACATATGAAGAGCACGAAGGGGTGAGAAAAAAGGAAACACAAGCTCACCTGACTAACTTTGTCATCGGATTCGTTGTGAGTGACGATGAGGTCATACTCAACCAGGTGCATGTCCCAAGTCAACACGAACAGTGTCTTGGAGTACCGGTAGCCTAAACCAAAAAAGGACGTTTGGTTGCAACTTTCACGAGTACGAAACATGTGAACATGTTGGTGTCCACGCGTAACACATGGTAGTGCCACGCCCTACTAACACAAATTTCAGTAGACTCAACATCTCAACACAGGTGCGTAAGGACATCGAAAAAGCGCGAGTTTTTTCTTAAGTTATCTAGCTGGGACAGACAAGATAAGGACATTAAGAAGGCAGCCAAGTACAATGATACCCTCGTGAGTAAACGAATATCCTACAGTAAGATGACTCTGAATAATATCAAACGAGTTGAAAAGCGCGTGCGGTTTCCAGTACAGATAATGACCTGTAAAATATATTTGGTTGCCAAGTTTGTTCTGTGGAGTATGAATGTGGGACGCTTTGTTGTCCTCAGCACTACTCTTCCACGTTCTGAACCTTCACGAAATGCTGGTCAGAGCTCAATGGAAGATGTGCGCAACGCCAGGCAATCACATCCAAAACGGATGTGTGAGAAATCTAGGTTCGGCAGAAGTAGGGGCTGTTAGCAACAGACCTATTTTCCCCTTGGTTCCTGAAGGCAAGGTGATTTATAAAAGTTGAATTATCAACTTCCTTCGCATAGGGAAGCTGATTCTGAACAGAAATGGCGGTAATTTCGGAGAACGACGCATTTTAAGGAGCGTTGGGTAGTTGCCCTGTTTCATTAATAGGGACCAATATTAACTTGGTCACCTTGCAAGTAGGTGAGGAAAGACTTGAGAAGTAGCAGTAACCGGTACAAAACTACAGAATCGAGCCCACCAGATCACTGCGCGCCTGTCATGGTGCTTAAGTAAGCACGGCGTTTTTCTCTCTATTTGTCTTTCAAAGCGTCTGCTTGGGAATGTGCTAAACTGTCATGTGCCCAACATTAGTGTCAATCACGCGGTACAGGAATCACAACACACCCACTCACCTACACACACACACGAATCGTGCCGTCTGATATGGCTACCGCTACTGTGACTTGCCTCTGACATCCTTACCCTTCAATTGGCCGGTGGTGATAGCAGTGTTGGAAACCGAGGGCCACCCACACTGGGCATGGGGGATGTGGCAGACGGGGGACTGGAAGGAAGCGGCCATTCGCAGCGCCGAAATGCTACACGACTGTGGTGCACGACCGGGTACATGGCGAAGCGATGCATTTTGCTGATAACTGAAGGCAAAGGTGTAGAAGTCAACGGAAAGTGTGAGCACAAATAACTACAACGAGAGCCTAGGAAACAATCAACATTGCAGAACCAAACAAAAAAACCAGGATAAAGCAAATGATAACTACCGAGGCGATTAATACAATAAATGGACCAACATCCAAAATAGATAAAGCTCTACTTTCTTTCTCTTATGACATTGCCCAGACATGCCAATTGGGAACGAATTTGTACGAGAGGCAACAACAAAATCCTTTTAACATGCGTCAACGTTAAGCCAACAGAAACAGTGGCACGACAAGGAAGACTCGCTTAAAGCTCTGCGAAGTTTGTGATTACTTAGTGAACATCCGGAACCCTTGAAACCGGATCAAGATATACCAACAACGGCTGTGAAAAGCGCAAAAAATTGTGATGATTCACAGGAACTCGGATTTGTAGAAAGAAGGTGCCACATTGTGACATAATATTTGAAGTCTTTACGCATCAGTCTTCTTCTCCATGAAACACGTAGACAATTTGGCCTAAAGCCAAATCTTTTACACAAATACGATTCTTTTGGCTAGAAGAAATTGAAAGTCCACAACAGCACAAGGATCAGAAACAATAATTAACGTTAGTGAAGCTAAAATGGTTCTAGCAAGGAAGAAAGTAGTAGCAAATTGGCAAAAACCACGATTCTCGATTGCTCCCAACGTTAGAGCAAGAAATAGCTACCACACAGTCACTGTGAGTAACAGATCAACAATTGAGAGAAGGGCGAAGAAGGTAACAAGCCACTTGCACAGACTTTGCTAAGCTCTAATAGAACCCCGCGGTAACACACAATCGCGCTTACCAGCCATTGGTTATAAGAGAAGCCGAGGGTTGTTACAAGCCCAAGCAATTTAATCAACCATTCAGGCAGGAATCGACGCACATCCCAGCTGGAGGGAACCCATCACGCAAAGTGTCAGAAAAAACTAGAAGATCCGCGGGAATTTTACCCCAATAGTAATTCAAACGTTGGCCATCGGAAGGAAAGCGATTGGCACACATCAACTGAGCCTTTCAACTGGCAAAGCGTTTGCCGGATAGACTAAACACCTCTGCGTTGCTCTATTGGAGGGAGAAGTCAATCCTGAACCACCACAGAGCCAGGAGGCGATGGCAAATGTGGTGAAGGGAAGGTGGACTAACCCCGCAAGGGCAGCGGAAGAGGCAGTGGCAGCATTGATCGCCGCGGCGGTGTAGCCCGAGGCAGTGGAGTGGGAGGGCATACGCGGACGTAGACGCGCCTCCGGTTGCAGTTCGCAGGGCTCCGGATAGGGTGGTAGTCGCGGGTTCGTTGTGTTGTATGCCGCGTTTGGTGAGCATGTGCACCGTTCTGCGGGTAGGGAAGCGAGAGGATCAAAGTAAGCTCCATTCTACCATCACCAGATTGGTGAATCAGCCGACTGACAAAGTGACAGTTGCCCGAAACTAGGTGATAACAAAACAATTGTCTAAGCTACCAGACAGAGCTTGAAATCAATTCCACCAACATCGGAATAAAGCGCATAAACTGCCGGTCCACCAAACGGACGAAAACTGATTCAAACGGTCCCAAGTGGCAAGAATTAAAAATAGCTCATGGCTTCAGAAACACCCGACTATTCGCAGCTACATTGGAACACGGCTCAAAGTCGAAAGGTCAGTAGTTCTCCTCTCCCATGCATCGCGCAAAATCTGCCAACTGCCCTTCAAACTAGTAGGAGTTAGAAAATAACCTTAGGAAAAGCTATCCAAGTTTGTACTTGGACACAGAAAGGGAGGATCAGTGAATGGTGGAAAGCGCACAAGAAGGTACGGTCTTTTCGCTGTCATCGTCCAGTTTGGGCGTCTCATGGCGACAATAGGGGGGGGGGGGAGAGGGGATGACAATAGGGCCATTAAAATCCTCTCACATTTACTATCCCTTCGCCCCCTCTGTAGTGTTGGCAAGAATAACGAAAATTGGACGGCTAGCTGAGTTACCTCACAAGGTCTGTCTCGTTACCCAAGTATTCGACGGGCGGTTAAGGATGATCTACTGCTAGACATTCACGATTCGAAGGAAAGATACGGATAAATATGTTCGACACCATTGCACCGACATTTGCTGTCTCAAATTGAACGATTTAAATTTTGTCCACAAAAATAAAGAGATGCAGAACTGACAACCAGATCAAGACCACCCAAAGTTACTTTGACGCGTAAAATGCATTTTAAATGGTTGTATCTTCAAGCTGAGAACAAAGTCAGAGTGTCACATATGGATGACCTCAAGGACAAATAAACAGATCTTTTTTTCAATAAGAATCAACAGTAAGTATAAAAGGGTAGAAATACAAACACAAAAATAAACAACAATCACGAATGCATTACGTGATTTTAGTATAACTGATCAGCATACACACCCATGATCCGCTGTATTAAGCACCCGACAAGGGCAGCGTTTAGAGCCGCAAAATGCGCAAAGAATCTAAATAGAGCAGAGCGTAGAACGCTAGTGGGTGTGTTTATGCAACTTTGGAATGAGAATGAAGGAATTCCTGAGACTCGGTGCCAACATATACATGGACATGGGCAGAAAGCCACGTTCGCCTAGGCGCGCATTCCCACACTCCAGGTGTTTTTTGCATCTGAGGAGCTGTCAAGATGGGATGTCCGGAGACGACTTTAAAATTCATTCGAGAGGCTGAAAACGGATCAACTCTTCTCATTTACCTCCTCAATCAATATTCGAACGAAGTAAAACAAATTGCTCCTCCCCCTCTCTATGGATGTGAATAGTGGTAATAGAGATGTTAGTAGCCTGAGTCCTCGCACTCCCGTGTGTATGTGGAAGTACACAGTGGCGGAACAGCTCAAAAATCGTGCATGAAAACGCGATGCTTCAGCAAAGTAGACGTTAGCGGAGTACTTTCACATGAACCAGTACGTCCAAATGATACCACGGTTTGGCAAAGTTTAATACAATGCAACAGATGTTGGTTACTCTTGGTCCGAGGATAATTTCAAGTTGGTGGGATAATATGTGAGTTATGGTGAAACAATTGAAAAGGAAGATCTTTGAGGATAACTTCAAGGTTGGGACCAAGATAGAGGTTCATCTAGTGCGAAGGGCCCTAGAATGACTACTACTCCCTGATGCAAATTAACCAAGTTCTAACAATCAAGCTAATGCTGAGTGAAGAGCAGGGATGTTACAATGAAAGCTGCACCGGTATGAGCTACATCAATTGGAATCAGCAATCATATGTAATTTGCTTTGATAAAGTAGGGAATTAAAAAAAATGGTTAAAAAAGGTTAGAAACTCAACCACAAGAACCCATGTACGGGGTGTTCGAGAACCGAAATACGATTAAAATCAGAATTCCTGACCTTCATCTCCAATTTCATTAAATGTAAGGGTCTCCAATATGAGCCAGTTTTCTAAATTTTAAAGCCGGAGGTCCTCCTCTTGCAGCCATGCAAGGCACTGAACTCAACACAAAATCAAGCAAATCAGTGAAAACTACAGGAAGTGGAATTAAAAGGGTAAACGTAAGAAATAGACTGGGTCTTACCCTTGACTGGCGACTCTCTGGGGCTGGTAGTATGGTCAACAACACCAAATCGACCACAAGTTGGCATGGGATCAGATATGCCCACAGCAGTAGCTGTTGCGGCCGCTCGACACCCTGTGTTTCCCCTATTCAAGTCACTCCCAACAGAAGTGGAGACGGAGGAGACTGAGGTAGCAGCAGCAGTAACGGAGGAAGAAAAGGGGGGTTCCACGCCGCGCGAGGGTTGAGGTCGCGTGAGATGGTGCTCCTCTAATCCCGAAGATCTATGGTACCTCGAGGTCCGATTTACCACCCGAGAGCGCTTGTGCGTCCGCACAGTGATAGGACCTCCGTAGGGGGTAATGGGAAAGACGTGGGTGGTACCGTGATTACTGCTAACCGCGAGCCATCGCGAGTCAGGCGAGAAGCAAGCGTCGATTGTCTGCAGGGATGAGCGCAAGGATACTGTCGAACGAGCAAATGAACGGTGGGCATATAACAGGGCCCCAGAGAGACTGCACTCACCTCGCAAGGCGTAGAGCCACGATTGAGGGTGTATAGGTGGTGGACGGCGGTCTCACGCGGATCCTGGGGATGGTTGGAGATACGGAACACGTGGAAGGCATGACCTTGCGAGCATGCAGTGCAGAGTAATGAACCCGTCGAATCAAACGCCAGATACCCCACGCTCGCCCACCGGTGTGCCTACCACACGCAATAACCACCCATTATCGGCTCAATCGCACAAAAGCGCAATGCGATCCACCGCACAGCTTAAATAATGCCCGCTATAAGCGTTATATATACGCACCATCCCAACTTACTTCCGACCTCAGAGCCACAAATATGTTGCATGTGTTAAGCAGTTTATTGCAAAACTTTCCTGCAAACTGTGTCGTAAGCAGTTTTGCTGAGCTCAAAACAACGAGGTAAGCACCCGATTTTTTAATTTAAGGAATGGTTGCAATTTTACCTAAAAGTTACGTCTCACATGCTCTGCCTGAATGGAACATACCTTTTATGAGCTACAGTGATAGAAAGGCTGTTAAGTTGAGCCAAAATCTATGGCCTTTTCAGGGCTAATTGAATTAGACACAATATGAACAAAATCCTTTGCCACATTGGTGCCCTATGAATGCCCCCTTTCAGCTCCAGAGGAGCACGGTGACCTGGGGATTGAATATGACACCATGTATGAGTACACGCGATTACATGACACGAGAAAGCTCCCCTTATGGTGAGCTCATGTTCATATTCAAATCAAGGATACAAAACCCATTTATTTGGGTTATCCAAAATGAGGATCAATGTGATCCTGCCACGTGTCCGATGCGCAGACCAGGCCGGATTGGTTTACTACTTCAAGTTATCACATGAAGCGGTCTAGACGCGTAGTCAAAAAGGACAGGATAATAGGGGTTCGGGAATATTCTTCGCTTAACACAGACTTAAACACTCAAAAGAGACGAAGTTATGTGCTGGCCAGGCCGAGCTAAATATAAGCAGAACACTAGCGGAGGTCAAAAGGACATGATGATTAGCAAATAATTGCACGTTCACAGTGCGATTTAGGCCATTAACTACTGGGCGGAGGAAAGTGCGGGTCTTGATAGAGTACCATCATTCAAGTTAAACGGCGCCAACGTAAGTCGAAAAGTTGACTGTCCCTTAAACCCAAAATTATCAAAAAATTGGCAGACGAAAAGGAGTGGAAATGAAGGAAGCACCTAAGACTCACATACCATACTTACACCAAGTCATAGACTAGCATGACATTTCAAACCAGCGTCACATATGTTACAGATGCCTTCTATCACTTTGAGGTAGATAACTGGTTGAAGCAAATCACGTCACAATTTGGTCTGATAAACGTAGGATGCTCTTGATCTAATCATAATTCTTTTCCGTTTTTTTAGCGCTATAACCTTCAATTAAACGTATTTTCTGTTAACCGTGGCGATCCGTTCTCCCCCGAGTCTCCAGTAGCAACCTTGTTAAAATTCCCCACTCCGGGGAGCAAAGTCAACCTATCCTGGAAGTAGCATTTATCTTAACTTAACTTCATTGGATGACTATCTTTCATGTTATAAGACCCAGTCTTCCATCTTCAGACCGTATTCACACAAATATCGCAAATAGTATGGTTTTAAAAACATTTCAGATCGCATACAAGGGAACAAGAAATTCTCACCAGAAAATGAGCCACAAGAGCACCGCTTTCAGCGAAGTCATGGACATTGATGGAGGCACTCTTGTGGGTGAGCAGAACCTCCTCTTCCACTCCTTCCAACACCGCCTCTTGACCCTGATGCATTTGCCGCTGCTGCCGCTGGAAGTGGCAGTGATGGCAAGGGTGGCGCTTCAGTGTGGAGCAGACATGTGGGTACTGCAACACGGGGTAAGTCGGCACGGCGCCCAGGACACATTGTTGTTCCATCTGCATCTGCGACTGCTGATTGGTCTCTGCCTCCGAGGCAGGTGAACTGAGCAGCTTCTGGTTCTCAAAGGTACTGTAATTCTCAGAGAGACGAACTAGATCCACGATGGAGACGTAGCTCGCAGTGGAGGAGGGTGGGGAAGGATCCCCCATGGTGTCCATTGATTGACACTCCATGGAAGGGAAAAAGCGAGTGTGTGGAGTAGAACTGCCTATTGATACGCTGCTTGCTAGGGCCGAGAGACCGTCCCAAAAGCGCTGCAATGTTTACATATAGGGTAGAAAAGTCAAGCAGTTCAAAGCACTCAGCTACCATAGATTGAAGCAGTGTAAAGATTCGGCTGCATTTCATATCGACGATTTTAAAGTGCCGGTATTACTCTTAACTTCCTCGCACGACACCAAGGATGAACAGTAAACACAAATCGGCTAAAATTCGTTCTCTGCAGATAGGAGAGGTGCAAAATCGTGCCTTAAAACCATCCTCATCAACTTTATCGGGTTAAACCATCCACACCATTTATTTACTACAAAGGTTAGATGGTACGACGCAGTGGTGGCATTATGACTTACATCTGTGTGACGTCTAGTTAATTAACTATATTAGTTGAGCGTCTTCTGTAAATAAATGCCGCGGTAGAGTCAGAAATTTGACAAGTCCGAACTATAAAAGCTCATCTGGTGGATCAACTGGCAATTACATTGAGAATCCGTTTTTACCTTAAAGTACAATTTAAATGCTAATTGCATAACAGCTGAACGAAATCACATGGTGCATATGAAAGTCAGTAAAATACCATGGCACGCTGACCAATTTCGACGTGCTAAAACGATTACAAAATTCGTGTGACATTTGGATATTCTTATCTGCTTCTGACGTCAAAAAAGATCGTATTCCAAGCAAAGTGGCCGGATTTCGGGCAGTAAAAGAGATGCTTTTGTTTTGTTTATAATACAATACCTCTTGGGTCTTGTTCACAATAGCTGAATTAGTCAGTTCGATGGAGCAAGCATTGCCATATACTAAAGCAATAAAATCTTCGACCTGTGGTGGCCGATTATCCTGTAAAGTTGCGGCTGCAAAAGCGTTGAGAAATTCGCAGTAATGTATCAGATAAAGAAACCGTAGTGCAGTAAAATGATTGACTATAATTGCAACAAACCAGGAAAAGATTGAACGATGGCGATCTGTAATGCTCATGCTTAAAAATTCGCTAGTTAAATCCATCAAAAGATCTTAACAAGGTAAGTTGGTTCGGGTATCAAAAGTACAGCGGGCACCAGACCCCATTTATTTTTTTATATGCAACTCTACCAATTTTACCTGTTGTGCTGATGAATGATTCAGTGCATTCTGATAGCGAATGTTGTCAGTTACATTAGAGCCCGCTAGAGAATAGAGAACAGATTCCTTTCGAACTGTGAAAAGGAGCCCAAGAATGCGTCACACTTCGTGTTGGCAGGTTTTTCTGAGCAAAGCCTAAGACTACTTTGCGATACAAACATAGCAATCCCATCAGATGACATCGAAACGCTCAACAGGTTTGTTGGGCACAACTGCGACAAGAGAAGCGAGGTTACAATAAATCTTAAAAAGTCCATATACCTACGATTGGGTTTACTTGACCTCTGGGGTTGCATGGCCTTACGCGTAGTAGGAAGCCTTTCAAGCCCAATGACGGTGCATCAAAATAGACTTTTACGCAAAAAACATCTTTTCGGGAGTTGAAATAAAATGTGGACAGCTTTACAGTTTAAAAATTGAATTCTTCTAGTATAACAGAAGGCAAGTGAAAAAAATAAACTCACTTTGTTTACGTTGAGAACAGTCGTGGCAACGGGTTTTGATGAGTCGTCACTTGCATCGCCGCATCGAGACATGTGGTAATAGATAGGCTTAAGAAAACCAAACAAATAAAGAGAAAATATGAATGAGGTAAGTGTATATAGCTCTCCGAGGGGGATAAAATCCAATAAACCATCGGAGAGAAAGGTGGCGGTTTCCATTAAGCCAAGGAACTTACCCGAGCATCGGGGAAAGCTAACCAACGGGTGCCTAAAGCAACAGGAAGGCTCTTGGCTAGCACTGATTTGCAAATCGTTTTAACGCCTTAAAAAAGAACAGCGAAATCGGTGACTTAAAGAATGGTTTGTAAAAAAAGGCACAAAGAACACTTACACCCGACGGTAAAGAGCTCCAGGAGAGTGTGAGCTGAGATAACGGAAATACAATCAACACGATTCACAAGTACAAACCTGTAAAAGAACCAATGAGCCAAAGAAGAGAAAAACCGTCGATTAGCCTCAAGAGAGGATATGTAGGATGGAGAGGAGTAGGTGGCCACAGGAGTACCGTTGAGTAGAGAAGTAAAGCATACGTTACATTTAGAATTACTAAAAGAACCTAAATTCAGTGCAACACCTTACCTTTGCTCACTGCAAATTGCAATGAGAGGACGCGAATCCTTTTTGTAATCGGTAAATTCAGCTAATTATGAGACATCAAAGTGGGGAAAAACATACCATGCGGATCAGTCAAAAGTTTTGCTCCGAGAGCATAGAGCCCCACCCGAGAAAGTAACAAAGATGCTTGTCCATTATTCTAAAGCAATTTTATGAATTGACACAAACAGCGCACCAAAATGGACCAAATGTAGAACCCATGAGTGGTACTTATAAGAAGGAGAAAAGATATTTTTTCATTCCCCAAAAAGGATGAAGGGAAATTCTCGAAATTGGCCCAAACAACAAGCTCTTGAGAAGGATCCGACACAGGAGAGGTTGTGGATAAGCAATCAGTAAGAATATCACGAACGCTCTCCATCAAATTCTTCTCACTTTATGGAAATAATGTTAGTATCCTTTAAAGCCTACCTATACTTCTCAACCGGGACGGTAAACAAAGGTTGCATGTCGAAGAATTCTTTACAAAGAGTGGGATTTATTGAGTTGGATCTTGAAAATCAGTATTTCGGAGAACTCTGTCCCCAATATCTACAAAAAGGAAACGCAAATACAAGAGATAATATGGTTTTCCTGAATATACAAGGTTTAAAGATCAGATTATAAAAACAGCACAAAAAAAACAAACCAAATAAAACATGCCAAAATGCTAATAAAAGTAGGCATAGTCGCTTACAATAAAACCACGATCAACCAATAACAAAGGAGGCAGGTCAAGAGTGAGCAAGCATAAAAATGGCCACCAGCAAAATACAATGACTGCAAAAAGAGCATGCATGCAGAGATTTCCACCCCCAATCAGGAATTACAAAAACAGGCATATGGATAGCGTTTCACTGAACACGCTTTAAAACCACACCTCCTCTAAAAAAAGCAAAACAGGAAGCCTAGGTGTTGCAGACAAAAAACGAATTTATTCCTTAAGTGAACGCGTGATTTAGAGTGATGAAACGCCACCCAATAGATATGATATTGTAGGCCAACACTACGCCAAGATCAGCTGACCGGAAAAATAAATTTGAAAGGTGCAATATGCCACAGGAAAATTTAAATTTCAACCACGAAGCTACATATGGCAGAAATGATATCTCCTTGGAAAATAAAAGCAGATGCTAAACTTAAAAAAAACTTTCAAAAAAATTAGTAAAAGTATTTT
This sequence comes from Taenia solium, assembly GCA_001870725.1. NCBI lineage: Eukaryota > Metazoa > Platyhelminthes > Cestoda > Cyclophyllidea > Taeniidae > Taenia > Taenia solium. The sequence continues at coordinate 116,672 of MIEF01008183.1, read as the reverse complement.
TAACGGTTTCATTAGCCTCAATCAGCGTTGCGAAGTATACATGCACATCAATTAAGCTTAGACAATGTCTAATTCAACTTGCCTTGGTAACATTTGATTCGCTTTACGTAATCATCACATTTTGAATAAGCTGAATCATGTAAAAGGGTGCAGTATGATACAGCACCATTCTAATTCGTAATGGTAGGTAGCGAAATCATTGTGAAGCAGCATTTACTACCAATGTGCAGAACCAATACAATTCGTTTTCGAAATCTAAAAAAACTTATTATCATACATGATTTGGATGCCATTCAGCCAAGCAGAGGTCCATTTGGCGTGCACTCAAGCGTCTGTAGAATCGATCAAATGAATTAAAAGACTAGTTGAGCATTACAAACACGTCGCAACAACTTACGTATTCCCATCTGAAGAAATGGAATATAAATGTTCCAAACATTTGTAATCGATGTTAGACTTTAGGTGCATCTACTTCTTCATCAGTGTAGATCTCCAATGGACTTCTGTTTTTACGATAGTTCGGTATAGATTTTCTGGACAATTCTACTGGCGCCATAAGGTTAAGCATCAAGCTAATTTCTAAGATGTTCATTTATACATTCACCACTCGTCGAATACTTGGGTAACGAGACAGACCTTGTGAGGTAACTCAGCTAGCCGTCTAATTTTCGTTATTCTTGCCAACACTACAGAGGGGGCGAAGGGATAGTAAATGTGAGAGGATTTTAATGGCCCTATTGTCATCCCCTCTCCCCCCCCCTATTGTCGCCATGAGACGCCCAAACTGGACGATGACAGCGAAAAGACCGTACCTTCTTGTGCGCTTTCCACCATTCACTGATCCTCCCTTTCTGTGTCCAAGTACAAACTTGGATAGCTTTTCCTAAGGTTATTTTCTAACTCCTACTAGTTTGAAGGGCAGTTGGCAGATTTTGCGCGATGCATGGGAGAGGAGAACTACTGACCTTTCGACTTTGAGCCGTGTTCCAATGTAGCTGCGAATAGTCGGGTGTTTCTGAAGCCATGAGCTATTTTTAATTCTTGCCACTTGGGACCGTTTGAATCAGTTTTCGTCCGTTTGGTGGACCGGCAGTTTATGCGCTTTATTCCGATGTTGGTGGAATTGATTTCAAGCTCTATCTGGTAGCTTAGACAATTGTTTTGTTATCACCTAGTTTCGGGCAACTGTCACTTTGTCAGTCGGCTGATTCACCAATCTGGTGATGGTAGAATGGAGCTTACTTTGATCCTCTCGCTTCCCTACCCGCAGAACGGTGCACATGCTCACCAAACGCGGCATACAACACAACGAACCCGCGACTACCACCCTATCCGGAGCCCTGCGAACTGCAACCGGAGGCGCGTCTACGTCCGCGTATGCCCTCCCACTCCACTGCCTCGGGCTACACCGCCGCGGCGATCAATGCTGCCAATGCCTCTTCCGCTGCCCTTGCGGGGTTAGTCCACCTTCCCTTCACCACATTTGCCATCGCCTCCTGGCTCTGTGGTGGTTCAGGATTGACTTCTCCCTCCAATAGAGCAACGCAGAGGTGTTTAGTCTATCCGGCAAACGCTTTGCCAGTTGAAAGGCTCAGTTGATGTGTGCCAATCGCTTTCCTTCCGATGGCCAACGTTTGAATTACTATTGGGGTAAAATTCCCGCGGATCTTCTAGTTTTTTCTGACACTTTGCGTGATGGGTTCCCTCCAGCTGGGATGTGCGTCGATTCCTGCCTGAATGGTTGATTAAATTGCTTGGGCTTGTAACAACCCTCGGCTTCTCTTATAACCAATGGCTGGTAAGCGCGATTGTGTGTTACCGCGGGGTTCTATTAGAGCTTAGCAAAGTCTGTGCAAGTGGCTTGTTACCTTCTTCGCCCTTCTCTCAATTGTTGATCTGTTACTCACAGTGACTGTGTGGTAGCTATTTCTTGCTCTAACGTTGGGAGCAATCGAGAATCGTGGTTTTTGCCAATTTGCTACTACTTTCTTCCTTGCTAGAACCATTTTAGCTTCACTAACGTTAATTATTGTTTCTGATCCTTGTGCTGTTGTGGACTTTCAATTTCTTCTAGCCAAAAGAATCGTATTTGTGTAAAAGATTTGGCTTTAGGCCAAATTGTCTACGTGTTTCATGGAGAAGAAGACTGATGCGTAAAGACTTCAAATATTATGTCACAATGTGGCACCTTCTTTCTACAAATCCGAGTTCCTGTGAATCATCACAATTTTTTGCGCTTTTCACAGCCGTTGTTGGTATATCTTGATCCGGTTTCAAGGGTTCCACGTTTTCAAACATCTGTGCTACTATTGAAAATGATGTTCACTGACCAACATCTGTCACGGCTATTTTGGAGTCTCAAAAAGTGTAATTATCGTTCTACCGCATCCAACTTAGCAGGTTATAATAGAGAACAAATCAAAGCCATCAATATCAAAGTCAAATCTTCACATTTAGTGTACAATGCCCTTGGACAGCAGCGCAGAGGAAGTACACATTGAACCAGGAAGGACAGCCTTGAGTACGCACCAGTGAGTAACTAAATCCGTGAAGTGCGAGACAGGAATAGGTGGACTTGGAGGAGTCGCCTCGGGGGTCACGGCACTTATTCACAGCCACTTTCCACTCACCGCCTCCTCTGCTGTGGCCGAAGGGTCCAACATGCCGTCCTGTTGAAGTCACGAAGGCCAACCTATCTACCAGCCACCCACTGTGCACCTCAATACTGCACAGTGTCTCGCCTTCCTCCAGTTCTAGTTCCTCCCTTCACCACAAAAGCATGCACCAATTACTCAACCTATCCCGCATAAAATCACATGAATGAGCGAGTGCACTATTTTAAATTAGCGCAACTCCTTTGATGTTTGAACACCGACGATTTGTGGCTACTCATCTAGTAGGAATCAGAAAAACCAAGGGGAGGGAGAGAAGTAACATTAGTGATCAATCAAGGGACTTGGGAACTGCAGGTACGATGGACTTACACCTCATAGGATGGGAGCATGAAGTTGCCCAGAGGCGAAGGAGCTGTCTGGCGCTCGCCTGTCCATATGTTGCGGTATTCCACATCCGCCCCTACAAGCCGCATTTTGACTCCATTTAAGAAGTTGGATATGTGACGACAAATAAAGAATGTCTTAACAGGTATAGACTGCTATAACCTTACTAGCAAGAATCCGTCAAATAAGGATTGCTGCTAGGTATGAGTCAATAAATCTCCGGCGTACTTCGTCCAACCAACAACTACAAACAGCAACTGCAAACAACACCACCGGTTGCCACATTTACTTGCCAAAATTTAACGAATTTACCCCCTGACAGTGTCCACAAAAAAGCAAATACACTAATAACGACCAAAAAAGTGATTAAAACGTCAACTTATGAAACACCATACGAAAAAGCAAGAACGGGATGAACAACACAAATTACCTCCAACCAAACCTGGAGTACTGCCCCACATTGGGATGATGTAAAATTTTATTTTACAAATCGTCCAGTCGGTGGGAGGATATTTTTCGCAAGTCACATATGTTTTCCCATCCACATGATCGACTCTGTAATTACAAAAGGGAAGAACGGAAATAATAGTGAGTAACACGGTGAAATAGTCCAGTCAGTTGTTGGTGAGATGAGAACATTGATGTAAGATGTATAGTCAACGCAATAAAACACTCCGGGAGTGAATAGTGTCAGCGAAAGATAAAAAAGGCAACTAACGATCCATCAGAAATGGGTATGGTCGCAATAGCATGATTCAACTGAATCACTCTGGTTGGGTCTAAACAGGGAACGGTAAGGTACACACGTTCATTTACTCAAGAAAGCTAGACCTTCACAGTCCGCCTTTGTAACAAGCCTCCTTTCTTCAGGAAAGATTGTGAGAAGAATCTAGGTTAAAATGAGTTGGTGCTAATCAAGACATTACTTCCTGTAGTTTCTCGATGAAGTACCGACCCATTAACAGGGTCCGACCGTCAGCCAGCGAAAATTGCTTTTTGACGCGGAGGTATTTAAAGAAGTAGTTTACTCCGAGCCGTTGTAAAACATCTATGGTTTTATACACAAGTCTTAAAAACAAATAGCACTACCTTTAAGCTTGAAAAGATTCCGACGTAATACAAAACCCTCAAAGATCACTGCGTCATCATAGCGACTCAGAATTTCCAAAGCCACGTCGGAAGCTTCGGAAGACGTTTCGTTCTGGAGGCTTTCGCAGAGGACTTTTCGGCAATAATCAAGAGCAGAATTCAAAATGAGGAAGTCCGCGGCAACATAGACATCAATGACGTTGGACAGGTTTACTTCCATGCGTCCGGTATAAAGGTAGTCAAGCAAAGTTGAGAATGTGGAAGGAGTGATGTTGTGAAGGGAAACCACATCGTCAATGACAGAGTCGCGCCTAATGATGTTGTCGAAGTATTCCGAGGAGGCACACAAGATTTCCAAATGGACGTTAAAAAGCGTACCATCTACATCAATTAGGCAATTACAAAACACCTCGTCTTTCTGCATTTTCATAAGTAGAGAAGATCTTTCAACCATGAAGAGGACTTTGTCCTGAGGATTTTGATCGGGTAATAGTGGAAATTTCGATGAACCCATAAGGCTAGTCATGGTGGATGAAAGCTGCCTGAACTAAATACTCTTGCTGGAAAAGAGGTAGGTATTTACAAGAGCAACCACAGGAACACCAAAGCTGTTGTCAATCAAATGAGGCGAAAAAAATTGCCGGAAAAAGCACTACACTTGCCCTAGCACTAATTAAAAAGACGTTAGTAATAACAGTTCTTGATATTTAATTAAAGTGAAAGGTGGTGTAAATGCAGTAAAATAATTTCTTCAAAAACCTTATGAAAAATTAATTGGAACATCAAAGTTTAAAATATTTGTTGTCCCAAATAATGATTTTGGGAATTCAACAACGCATTATTGAATCGCAGTAAATGAAGAAAAGGGAATTACTTAATGGAACATCTATAAACTTACAAACCCGTGGTGGATGACACCATGAGTAATATAAACACGCAATGTCCGTCATGTGCTGTTCAGCAACATCACTTTAAGTGTTTCGTGAGTACATTTATGATATTATTTCTCTTTGCTTGTTGCGTTACGGTCTAGTTTGTAGATTTCAAATTTCACCTTAAGTGCAAATGAAGGGCTGCTTTTCTGATAACTTGTGTTTCTCAGCCTGTTGTGTAAAGGCCCAAATCGCAGAAATCTGTACCCTAAGTTAATTGGTCGCAACCTGCGTTCTTTGACTCTTCAAAGCGAAATGACTGTTGCCAGTTCTAGGGGTCGTTTGATTGCCGTTATAGGTGACGAGGATACTTGCACGGGCTTTCTCTTGGGAGGTATAGGTGAACTTGACAAGAACCGTCGTCCGAATTTTCTTGCTGTGGACAAAGACACTCCTTTAAGCGACATCGAAAATGCTTTTACATCTTTCCTCGCACGAGATGATATCGCTATAATTCTAATCGTACAAAATGTCGCAGAAATGATAAGGTATCTTATTGATGCACATACGGAGCCGATTCCTGCAATTCTGGAGATACCGAGCAAGGATAAACCATACGATGCCAGCAAAGATTCAATCCTGAAAAGGGCGAAGGGGATGTTCTCAACAGAAGATTTTCGATGAACTCCCTTCTAGTGGGCTTCCTACAGGGACGACGCCTTTAATCTGTGATTAGTCAATAAAGCTTTGAATCACATTTGCTTTTTAAGCGTGCTCGTTCATTTCCATCCCATGTCTTACATCAGCTACTTTTTTAGCGATGAGTGGTGCCGAATACAAATTAAGTGCTGATGCCAGGGAATTCTTGCCTTCTACTGTACCAGAAAGGATGGAGTCGGAAGGGATCATCAATGCAATTGTTTCTCAAGCTCTTGATCTCAATGGGGAAGTGTCGGAACCTGCCTGTTTAAAGGTATTTTGAACCGACGATTGGTTCAAGTCTAGCGGCACGTGGTCGTACTCGTTGTTTTTTTTTGTAAATTTGAAGGCATATGAAACGCATAAGTTAGTCCCTTATCTAATGATTCCTGAGTTTCTGCAAAGCTTCAACACGCATTTACGATAATAGGCATTTCACCATCTCGAATTATCGAAACTAAGGCGAACTGAGTTACCTCTTTCTAGTTGCAGCAAATTATTCAATCTCAGTCGATTCCCACCATTCCCTCCTATATCGGAGGGGTCCTAGTTGACTCCTCTGTTAGTTGTTCTGGGAACGCGACCTTATCGTTTCGAATTATCAAGCGCCTTCAAACCTCTGCATCACCTTCTGTGAATAGTCTTCTCGAATGTGGAATTTTCGACAAAATCCATGAGCACACTTTATGCCTTATCGGCAGCGATTTACTACGAGAAATGGCCGGTATAAAGCCACTCGAGACCTCAGAGTCCGGCGACGCTGCCACTGCTGGCAGTCGCCCGGTTCTTCTGGTAGAACTGCTGCATTTGATTGTCATGTGCATAACGGAGCTGTACAAAACGGAGGATGGTCAGATGAATCTCCCGCCTCTTAAACCCTGTGTTGATTTGTGCATGCTTGCGGAGGTCGTACTTCAGGTTCACCTGGATTCCGTGAAGTCCGAGGCGTCGAAATCGGAACCACCGTCACCAACCCAGGCCACCGTTACCGCTGTTGCCGATGCTGCCATCGCTCTCAGCATCTCTCTTCAATCTCCGCAGCGTTCCTCTCGGAAGAATGAATGGAATTGTCTCCTCGATGCCTTTCTCTCAAGACTTTGTCAGACTTTGCCCTACTTCAATCTACTATTTCAGTACTCGGAGACCTATATCTTCCCCACTACTTGGGTGTCAACTTCTTGCCTGAATCCTCCTCCTTCTCCTCCAAAGGATGATCAGAGTTTTCTGGAGACGGATTTTATCACTTCCCAGCACCTAGCAACGCTGGTGGATAAGGTGCTCTTTCGAGTGAAACATATGATGATCTTAGACGACGGATTTCCCTCCAAGTGGATTCGTTCCACGGCTATGGACTTACTCCTTGCTGCAGCCTCGTCGTTCAGCCCCCTGTTTGTCTGTGGAGAAAATACGAGTGAGTGGCGTGGAGGCTCCGATGATGAGGATGATGTTGTCATTGAGGGTGTTACGAGTACTGATAACCCGGAGGTGCTGAGGGACTTTCGCCACTTTCTCGCCTCTACAGGTCAGTCTTAGTTGCTTCGATTCTCGTTCAAAGTGAATTAGCATTTATACCTCTCATTGCTATTGATCCATCCGTTTTCGTCGGTTCTGCCGAGGCAGTGCACTCCTTCTTTTTCGACTGTTTCTCCTTCCTCCAATTGTTTAAATTGAAGAAGTTTTGTTTTATATTTATTACAATGTACACCAATCGCGTTGTTTTGTCAATCACACTCAATTTGGCGAGATTATTAGTGCAGACGGCGTCGGTCGTCTGCCTTTTGCCGTTTTATTGGTTTAGCTTCAATACGATACTACTTCAACCCTGTCAGCAGTCGCATAAATAGCTGGCAAAGTGCTGCCAATGGTGTAAATTGAACTGCAAATTATTGCTATCTATGGGCATGTGCTGTTACATCGTGCAATGAATCCCTCTTCGTATCGATCCCGATATCGGGCTTAAGTTCCTCTTGATTCGGTTCTACCCATTAGAGTAGTACGTGTTTTGTGTATTTTACCATATGGAGCCTTTCGGTCCATGTCATTTTTAATCCTGTTTAGTCCTAACCAGGAATGTGAATGGTGCCTAATGGTAAAATACTAACTGTTGGGATTTTTCACACATTCAAAGAACACAGATTTTGTCTCATGACTTACAGACTGAGTGGGTGTTTTGTCTAATCCCCTTTTCTGCTCGGTGAGTACATATGGGAAGGCAGGGACGTCCAAAAGATAATTGTTTAGTTGCAGACTTATGAGTACGTAGAAACATTTTTACAGCACAAATATCCAGTCAATCAAATTTTAGTTTCTGTCTCTGACAGCCGAAGTGTATGTGATTGCACAAGGCCAAAATGTTGCAATGCCATCTGCTTGCATTACTGGCTGAAGTTCTTTCTGAGTCTTAAGCAGATTCGAATCGTCTCCAGGAAAACTCACCTGTTTAGTTTTTAGCACTCTATCAAGAGAGATGAACCGCTGGGGATTTTATTGTAACTACCTAACTATTTCCTCATTTGTATCCCATGAAATGGATTCATCCTTCATTTTCCTGCCTAGGTTGAGGGAAGGAAGGGATGGGACACCTACTCCTTAGGCATTTATCTGGGGTTCCTTAAATTCCTTCACCTAATGATTTATCACACTCGCGTTCACTTTGTAACACGAGGGCTGTGGGGCAGCAGTACTGGTGAAATACCTCAGTCAAGTTCTCCATACTGTATTTTGGCCACAAATGTAACGTAGCCACCATCTTGTTGCTGTGTCCACTCCGTGGTCTCCTAGTCTGGTGGATCTGCGCATGCTTCTGCAGTGGATACTTCTTAATCGATCAACCGAACCTGATGTAAGCTCCCTTAAAGTATTTGCGCGGATGGTAGCACAATTCTCACGCCTCACACATCCACTGAAGATCTTTTAAGCCATCCGAGTACATAAATAACTCGGTGATTCATCCCAGAGGGTGCATTGAAGCATGCCTGTAGAGGCCGACGATCCTACCAGGATGGATAGGCCTACAGCATGAGTATGGATCATGTCATATCCTCGGAGCACTCGTCGCATCCTCTGAACTTACCTATTTGAACGAAACAATGCCTCTTGTAATCACTCTTTTGCGATTTTCTCAAGAACTTCTAATGTGTTGATGTACACTTGCCACATCGTTTACCCTAGCTCCTTTTAAGGAATGGTTCTATTGTGCTTCGATGGGGACCAAGGATGACCACCAACCATCTGTATCATCGTAGTTATTTTCACTAAGCCACCCAGAGGGGCAGTTTCATGCATGCATCAGCCAAATCTACTCACCTGTTCCCTCTACGCCCCCCTCTCGGTTGACATCGTCAACACGACTCCATTTAGTCCACGGTAGAGCGGTTCATTAGCAGGTCAAATAACGTGGGAGGCGAAATTACATGCCAGGTGGGGTGATTTTCAGGTCGTGGCTTTATACCCCAGCCTCTCTGTACGTCGGCGAAACGTTTTGTGCCCATGCAGCATGTATTATTTTTACATTTGGGGAAGATTTGGGACCCCACATTATGCCCGAACTTGCTATCGAAATCGTGGAACACAAACGTCCGATGCACCCAGACAATTTCAAGGGATTTGTTCTGATAAAGCCAAATTAGTAACACGTGTAGCGCCTGAGTCTAACGTGAAGGTGTAATAAGCCAAGGTGCCATGCAAGAACGAATGTTACCGACGCGCAGCCGAGTCGAGAGGTCGTTGGCATGCCTCCAATGCCACACCGCACAGTGAAAGTGCGACCTGGGGAGTCTGAAGTGTCTGTATGATTACACACACCTTTAAGTGAAATGTCAAATCACTGCACGGCATTTAATTACTTAAAAACGCCTCCTGCAAAAAAGTGTGCCGAAATGTCAGGTGTCTTGAGGGTGTTTAGTAGTACTTTAATCACCTGCTTAGCTCTGAGATTTGATAACGGGTCACCGAGGGCTCAGCCATTGCACCTCTGCCAAGTGGCCTAACCCCCGCACTGAAATACATCTTCTGCCCGCGTACTTTGTCTTCTTTCGGCTTCATAAAAGTCCTGGGGCGCTACATTGGTGGCAGCAGAGGGCGGACCCGATCTCGATGGACAGTTATTTTGATATCCATTTCTGAATGGCAAACCTTAGCGTGACGTAGGAATAGCATAGGCTATGGATGGGAGAACCTGTGATGATCCGCAACTGAAAGGCTGAAACTGGTGTCAACCAACGGCAACTGCTCCAGTCCCCTACTTTGCCTGAATGCCACTAACAAGTGAGATGACATCGTGGTTCTGAACCATCTGGGACAGCTCACTACGAGGCTAATCGCTATACCTGTACGATTTCAATGAAGCGAATGCGCAATACTTCGTCTGAAGCTTGAACAGCGTGGCAAGGAGTAATAAGGGCGAGACTCTATTCCTACAAAACTGTGTTCAATCCTACCCTTTTTTACATGACTACGTTTGGGCCAGTGTTCTTACTACTGGGGAAGGCCATACGTGGTGGCCTGCGCATCTCCCGAACCCTCCGATACAGTTTATAAACGGAAGGTTGCAGTCATGTGCCGTCTCAGTCGAACACAACCTCAATGATTGGCGCTTTTGGTTGGCTGGTGTTTCACCTACAATCGATTACGCTGTGATGGCTGATGTGGAAGGCTAAACAAGGAAGCACCGAAAACGATACTGAAAAGGGAAGGGGATATTGTGATGCCATGTTTGCTTGTCAAACTCCTTTTAGCTTAGTGGGCACTTAGGTCTTCGTGATGGTACTTGTACTGGGCAGAATGGCCTCTGAGTCAGGCCAGTGACCTTTATTCCCTCTGTGCTTCGACAATAAATAGTTTGCCTTTGTATTATGTCTTTTTGTGGCTTCAGTAAGGTCTCAGGATCCTTCTTTCCTAAAAGGCACATTCAAATATGGGTGTATAACAACATTCGCAACTCTCTAGAACTTGAAACGGACCCAGTATTTACTGAAAAACAAGTCCTGCGTCTAAAAATTACCTTGGTAACAAGTGGTAGATTGATCATTTGATCAATGTATTATTGATAGGTGGGCTATCACATCTGTCATTCGGCGGCGGTGGCTTAATCACCAGGTTTTTCTAAACCACCTGCTTATTACTCAAAAGGCGTATTTAACCAAGCATATGCTAGACTGTCCTCCATGCTGAGACGCAGCCTTCAACAAAGTAACAGTTGGTGCAGATATTGATGATTCAAATTCGACAAAATTTTGTATGCATTCATACGAGGACGATGATTAAATAATCACATTTTCCAGTTGCCATAAAAAATTGTGGTGGTAAATCTATGGAGGATGTGAAAAAACCTTCAGTGTTACCAATTTTAAAAGATATTTGTTTGCACATATACATGCGAACATGCAATATTCAACGATTTTCGAAATTGGTGCTCATATTTGTAATACATTGTTTGTTCGAACTACCGGTTTCGGTCACTTGGGTGGCCATATTGTGCTAGCCGGTTGGCTGGCCTCCGGGCCGTGCCAACAGCCCCCAAGCCCTCTGTTTCCAGAATATATATTCTGCCTCAGAAATATGCCTTCTTTTTCCTTAAAGAGAGCCTCGGGATGCTGCAATATTACTAAGGAATTTTTCGGGAATGAACATTACTTCAACACTTCTGCCTTCACCAACTGGTTATACATGTTTTGTTGGCACGAAGCAAACCCATCACAGGGTGGATTTAAGCACCCTAAAAATGACGATCAAAGGAAAAATGGCTTTAGATTCCAGAGCTGGAGCTGTAGATTTTTCTCAAATCGTACTATTATATAGTAGTATGGCAGAAAAGCACAGTGTGTACAGGTGACAAGGCTGGAAAGCTACCGGGATGCTCCAAAGGCCATATTGACGTAGACTCAAGTGTAGGTTCCCGAGACCTCCTTTAAGGTAAAGGAAGGCATAATACTTGGACAGAGTACATATTATGGAAACAGCGAGACTGGGAGGCTGCTGGCGCGGCCCGGAGGCCGGCCGATCGGCCTGTACGACATGGCCACCCAAGTGACTGAAACCGGCAGTTCCAACAAACAAAGTATTGCACAAGCACTCCTGAAATTCAAGACGCAGTCTAGCACAATACCTTACATTTGCCGTTCATTGGCTTTTGGATACTGTCACGGAACTTGAATGAGCATTTTGCCTTCATCGGGCGGACTGGCCTCTGGGACGTGGCAAAGGCTCCGGTCATTGCACTGTGTCAAATACATATATTTGGCATCAGCTGTAGCGTCCCGAGGCTCCCTTTAAGGTAAAAGAAGGCATAGTACTGGGGCAGAATATATATTCTGGAAACAGAGGGCTTGGGGGCTGTTGGCACGGCCCAGAGGCCGGCCGACCGGCTAGTACAATATGGCCACCCAAGCGACCGAAACCGGCAGTTCGAACAAACCAAGTATCACACCAGCAATGCCTTCAAATGTCCCTGGGTGAGCTTAGATCGACATGCGCTAAAGCAATGCACGACCGCCGTACGTATTTAATCCGATTGGAATGTTGCAGAGATTTCGCGACAATTGCATGTGAGGATAATGTGTTACCAGGACGAAGTTAATAAGCTAGAGACGTTGTTAAAATTTAAAGGGCTTAGGCACTATATAAAGATTCAACCTCTTGCTTTTTACCCGCGGAATAATTTTGAACCACGTTGCTAATGAAAAGTCACATAAGACGCATTTGCCACAGCTGCATTTGAAATATTTCATGCACGATTTATTCTCTTGTCCTTCATTATATTTTTCTAATCATTTAAAGCAAAAAAACGAAAAAAACACATTTTCGCTTTGTTTATCTTTGTCGAATTAATCAACAAAAGCCTATAAAGCTTTGAATCCCGCACATTTTTAAAGGTCAACAAATCAATTCATTAGTATATTTGAGTGGGATATTTTGTATCCAATTCAAAGCGCTGCCACTTTTTAATTGTACTCACTCTCTGTTCTTCAGCCTTAAAAGCTTTGATACAACAGTCTGTTGAGATTAGTATTTGTTTTTTTCACGTATTTGCCTAAAACAATGCTAATCACTGCAGAAAAGCCAGGTGATCCTCAGTCTTTCGAAATGGGAGTTAGCGCTGGCGATGGTGATCTAAAATTCATTCCAAAAGATGAGAAGGCACTTTTGCGACATGATGTCGAAATCACCAAGTCAGATAGCGATAATCGGCTTTATCGCGCAATCACGTTATCGAACCAGTTGAAAGTCCTCCTCATAAGTGACTCGTATACGGACAAGGCAGCAGCCTGTTTGGCTGTTGCAGTTGGTAGTTTTTATGACCCGGTGGATGTCCCTGGTCTGGCACATTTCTGCGAACATATGATCCTTCTGGGAAGCCAGAAGTATCCCGGAGAAAATGAGTATTCTAAATTCATAACTTCACACAGCGGATACTGTAATGCATTTACTTCTACAACGGAAACTTGTTACGTGTTTGATATTGCTCCTGACTATCTTTACGAAGCGCTTAAAAGGTTCTCAGGACTATTTGTTGCACCTCTCTTCACGGAATCGGCAACAGAACGCGAGGTTCGCTTTAAACGTGGTTCTGTATTTTTTTGTCTCTGGTCTAGAAGGTCGGCAATGCAGTTGTTTCATGTTCCACAACAGTTTTCTTATCCAGCATCCAAAATCCAGGAGTTATAATTGGTTTCCTTTTTTTGACCCACAATAATAGATACTAAGACAATTACAGTTCTACAGTATGTGGACTGGCTAACACACTGACGCTTGACTTTTATTGAGTGTTAAGGTTATTTCACATCTCTATGACTAGGTTAATGCTGTTAACTCAGAGCACGAGAAGAATTTGTCGATCGACAATCGTCGTATCGTGAGAATTGACAAAATTATGGCTGCACCAGATCACGATTATGCAAAATTTACGACCGGCAATAAGGATACGCTCTTTAATAATCTCAAGCTGAAATCAAGGAATGTTCGTGATGAACTTGTTAGATTTTATGAACGATTTTACTCTTCCAATATCATGGCTGTGACGATTCTCGGGAAAGGTACGATTTTTTTCTACTCTAGAACCGTACCCAATGGCATTCCGTTCTAGTGCAATTTGGAACATGCCTTGTATTTTCTTCTTTCTGATTCGAATACAAGTGACATGCTGATATAACTTGTTTAGAAACCACATAAGAATCTCGAGCAATCGCCTTATCCCTTCTGCAACTGGACCATATTAGCCCGATTTTGTTATTCTTATTGGTTACTGTGATTTGGCAATTAATATTCTTTAACGCAAAATACTTAAAATCCTGGTGGCTCTCGACTTGCGTAATAATCCTTGAATGATTTGAATATCGCAAGAATCGTATTGCATGCCCGTTAGCCACTCAGCGGGGGCATCTAATTCTTCATCTTTTGCCCCCAAGAATCATTGGATGAAATGGAGAACAAGTATGCTCCCCTGTTTGAAGATATACCGAACTGGAATGTCGTACCAAAGTCATGGTTGACTACTCCCTGGACGAAAGAGTATTTGCAGGTAATTTGAATTTTTCGTTTTATTTGTGGGGTATACGTTTCTTGCAAATTTTGGAAAACTAGTGTTTATCTTTTTCAGCAAAAAATATACATAGTTCCTGTTCGAGATTTTCATGAGCTTCGCATCATTTGGCCTATTAAGGACTATACAAAATTTTACAAATCGGCGGCAAGTTCGGTTTATTTTATGTACATATTGTAACCGTCCCCTCTTCACGCTTGCTCAAGGTCCTCTCCTTAATAAGAAATTTTGCAGATAAAAAGAACTGTCTTAATTGCTAATAATTTAAAGTAATGCACTTCAGTTCTTCGCTAATGCAGGTGTTATTGCAGGGCAAGTAGTCGTTGGCATAACTGGCTTTTCAAGGAAGGGAACTTCATCTCAGAGAGTTTGGGATTTTTAGAAGTTTAATTCTTGTACCATGAATGAATGTGTCCAAGCTATTTCTACTGAAGCAGTATTGGTTAAAAACTGACACTGCTGCGTTTAAGTATCATTGCTGCTGAGTGCCTTCTCCATTGAGCGCATAGAGCTTGCTTTAAAATAAAAGTAGCTATGCCTCGACAGCTTAGGAACCAAAAGTTAGGAGGCAGTCTTAGTTCACCCGCGAATGTGAGGCTCTTGTCAATAAACGTGCTTGGTATCCGCCGTGTTTTATCTCTGGCTGGCCGAGTTTTAGCCCATTTGGTCTTCATTAACTGATCAAGCAAGCCCTTTCAGCTATGTCTAGATATCATTTCAAATGGTAAAATTCCCACTTACGCTTCGTCTTCCTCTTAAAATTTGTAAAAAAAATTCACATCCGTCCCCTTCTTCTCTCATTTTTAAAAGCCTTGTTTATTCATTCTCGCGCCAAAAATAGTATTACTAATTTACACTTCTTTTGAAAGTTGAGGGTTCTGTGTGTGATTCAGCCGGCTGCATTGCTATTCTCTAACTATTGCTGTCTCGTCACACCTGGGGGCATTGTTAGTCATAAAAGTCTTGAGGTATTTTAATCATGGGTGAAGGAGGTAGTGGATTGCATTGACTCCCTGTAAATGAATGTATGCCACCAGTTTAAACGCCAAGTCGCGAGCAGTGAAAAGTAATAACAAGCATATTCACTTGATGTCCTAGTCTTCGTTGATTGTTGTTTTTTCTGGAACCTCAGCCATGCGGATACCCGATGCATCTTCTCGGCCATGAATCAGCAGGCAGTCTGTTGAGCGCGTTGAAGCGGCGCAGTCTCGCGACTAATTTAATGACTGAGACTTACAGACCCGGTTCCGGCTTCGCCTGCGTCATCCTCTATGCCAGTCTCACCGACAATGGCCTCGGTGTGTCCAAATTTAGCTTTTGTTTATGTACCTCTTATTTCGTGGGTGTTAAAATCTCGTCACGTCCTGTTTACTCAGATTGCAGTGTGTTTATTTCAAAAATTAGGACAATAAATGTGTTTGTTATGCGGTTTTACTGTCATATTGGCTAACAACGCAACGCATATGTGACCGATTTGCCTTCGAAGCAGATCCTCGTGGCAAGCTCGTCACGCACGATGCAATTAATCGAACGACGCGGCTTCGCACTGTGTTTCGTCACTTTATCCAACCTTGTTCAACTGCTCCAGGAATGACTTCTCTTCAGACAACTATGGCATTTCCCTTGTCCCAGGCTGCATTCACTTTTCAAATTGAGGTGTCAATCAGTGGACATTAGTAGCAACACTCTTGGCGCCTGGTAGTATTTGTTGATGCGTCGACTCCACAATTCCAGGACAGTGTCAATTGTTGATGCCTTAGTGGCTGGCTTGATGCCGGAAAAGACTTCACACCCTAACGACATGTGATGATGGTGGTGGTATTAATAGTAATAATAACAAAATAGTAATGAAATGTGGATGACGAAATCAAAACTAACCCAAATTGACTGGTTGAAATTGGGTAACAGACATCGACTTGCAACCTTGGAATTCTCCCAAATCACCCAACGGTTAGTACAGAGATTTGGTGCTTCTGTAGGCTGTTCCACTTGCCTATCAGTTGTGTGGGGTTTAAATCCAAGATTTCGCAGTGCAGTCAAAGGTGTGCATTTTGGCTTATGCTCCCACTTTTCCTGCTTGCATCATACTTGATGGACTATTCGCTACCGCAGTCCCATAGGCCAATGGGCCACCACAGCTCAGGTGTCTTATCAGCCCTACGTAACACCAACTATCGGTCATAAACCGACAATGCACATATCACCCATTTGTGATATAGTGGCAAGGAACTTCGTCCACAGTACCTCTACTTGATATCATTATATCTATGAGAGGCAAATAAGGAATCGTTGCGTACATGGGACGATTCGATTTTCCTACCTCAGCCACCGTATCACACACATGTGACACAGTTACAATTGTGTGGTGACAGTTTAATATGTTTTTTGGCATAATTTTAATTGATATGGGCATTAACAGCGGAAAATCGCTTTTGTTTTGGTCATCCATGTGTTTCTCCTATTTCATTTTACCCAAAAAATTGTGCGAATTTTCTGTGGCGTTTTTTGGTTCATGCCTTAACAAATACCATCACGTGGAGGTCTCGTTTGCTCACTCAACTTCATTGTTGGCACTTTTGAGATTTCTATTGGTGATTATGATGAACATTCACCTTTTCTAAGGTGTTATTCACTCCCTTGCAATAGCATATTACTGCCTTTATGATGATGAAGACTGTTACTACTATGCATTGCATTGAAACTAGCTCATTTCTTGTTTCGGTCGGTCACTTGATCTAGGTGGATTTTAAAATTTGAGGTTTTAGTAGTTCGGCTTTTCTTATCAAAACATTACCAAATTTTGCATAGTGTTGGGTTATGCGAACGAACCATATTAATAATTTTACGATCTCTCAAGGACGGTTAATATTAGATTGGCTTCTTGACCGTCGGAGAATTGCACGCCTGGCTTAAAAGTTCGTTTTGTGATTGCATTGTTATCCGTTTTAGACAACGTTGATGAAGTCATTACCCTTGTTTTTCAATACTTGAACATGCTGAAGCACGAAGGTTTTCAGCAATGGATTTTTGAGGAGCAGAGGGTAAGTTTCCCTCCTGGTTTTAAACCGTTTTCTTTCTACTTTAGTACCGGTCATGTAATAGCATCTGATTGTAGGTTTTTTTTTCTGACGAGCATCAGCGATACTACACGTTACCTACGTTGCGTTAACACGGCTAGTTTCCGTAGGACATAAACATGCAAACATGTTTGTGTAATTGCTTGGCTCGACGTTGTTTTGGCAAATAATTTATTGTTGATTAACGTAGTTTATTGCTGCGACCTAGATGCAGCTGATGTAAACCCTCAAATGTTAGACACTTATGCATCTTGCCTGAGAATCAAGATTATATTAAGGCGATAAAGCATAACAGCTTTCTTATCCGCGGCGCTTCTTAAAAGTGTGGTTCACTTCTTTAACCGAGTTCAGTGTCACTGTTCGTTGAACAGGGGTCCCTGTTTCATATGCAAGTAATGGGTACGATACACAATAGGCATTGTACGAGCGTCACAAAAAACGCGCTTTTGGACACTTGACGTAATGCGTTGTAACGTAAACAAAGTGTGGGCGGTTGCGTCGTTCTGGTGACCCTGGGTTTGCACAAATTGTCATCAGTATGAGTCGAGTTTATCCATTGAACACGTTGTTGTTAGGATATACAGGCTCTGCGTTTCCGTTTCAAAGGCAAAGAGGATCCCTTCGAGTATGTTTATAGGCTATCGCCTCGAATGTTTGTAAGTTTACTTGGTATGCGGTTCCTTTTTTTCCTATTTGAGGTGAAACTAATCGTCTTGTGATATGGCTTTAGTTATATCCACCGGAAGATCTACTAACTGTACCCCACATACTTACGGAATTTCGGCCGGATCTGATTGAAGAAATCTTATCTTCTCTTGCCCCAGATAATTTCAGGTAGAGGTTCCCTTCCTCAGAGTGTTCCCTTTTCATATTGGTAAATTTTTTAATTGAATGTGCTACTTTAGGCAAATTTGTTACGACTCCAGATTCTCTCTCAGAGGAAAATTGACCATTATTGCCTGTAAAAGTTCTCTCAAAAATTGAAACCATTAATTATCCCTGGACTTAGAGCACTCTGAATCCACCTAATTGCCTTAAAAGTGAATCGCCCTCTCAACCCAACTAGTGGCACATCATTGCCTCACGTATATGCAATGGTGGTCGCGGACATGGTGAGACTTCTACTAGACTAAAAGCTTGTAACACTGCATCGTTGCCTTATGCGGTGTTGATTGGCTTGTTCAAAATTGCACTACTTTACGTGAATGTTTCTTCTCGTCAACAGATGCATAATCGTGAGCCAAAAAGTCGCGGATCGTTGTAATGAGACGGAAGAGTTTTACAAAGCTCGCTATGGTTGCGATCCAATACCATCGGAAAAGATTGAGGTATGACTTGCTTAAGTACTGATGCAATTCGCCGACATTTTTTCCAAATCTTTACCAGCTTTGATAATGCGTAAGAGTGGTCAATTTAAACTGTTGCATTATTATTAGCACGGGTACATTTCGGTATCTTCACCTTAAGACTAACACTCTTGTCAGTACATTTGCATTTGAAGAACCTTGAATGGCAATTCGCCTTCTTAAGTGCATTACTCGTATCTTACATGCGTCACGTTGGTCACCCAAGTCGCGGAAGAAAGTTAGCCGCCATGATTTACATGTTTTAGTACTCCTAATGATACTCGTTAACTTTAATCACTTTCCTGAAGCTTGTGTCACATGTGTGTGATACGGTGGCTGAGGTAGGAAAATCGAATCGTCCCATGTACGCAACGATTCCTTATTTGCCTCTCATAGATATAATGATATCAAGTAGAGGTACTGTGGACGAAGTTCCTTGCCACTATATCACAAATGGGTGATATGTGCATTGTCGGTTTATGACCGATAGTTGGTGTTACGTAGGGCTGATAAGACACCTGAGCTGTGGTGGCCCATTGGCCTATGGGACTGCGGTAGCGAATAGTCCATCAAGTATGATGCAAGCAGGAAAAGTGGGAGCATAAGCCAAAATGCACACCTTTGACTGCACTGCGAAATCTTGGATTTAAACCCCACACAACTGATAGGCAAGTGGAACAGCCTACAGAAGCACCAAATCTCTGTACTAACCGTTGGGTGATTTGGGAGAATTCCAAGGTTGCAAGTCGATGTCTGTTACCCAATTTCAACCAGTCAATTTGGGTTAGTTTTGATTTCGTCATCCACATTTCATTACTATTTTGTTATTATTACTATTAATACCACCACCATCATCACATGTCGTTAGGGTGTGAAGTCTTTTCCGGCATCAAGCCAGCCACTAAGGCATCAACAATTGACACTGTCCTGGAATTGTGGAGTCGACGCATCAACAAATACTACCAGGCGCCAAGAGTGTTGCTACTAATGTCCACTGATTGACACCTCAATTTGAAAAGTGAATGCAGCCTGGGACAAGGGAAATGCCATAGTTGTCTGAAGAGAAGTCATTCCTGGAGCAGTTGAACAAGGTTGGATAAAGTGACGAAACACAGTGCGAAGCCGCGTCGTTCGATTAATTGCATCGTGCGTGACGAGCTTGCCACGAGGATCTGCTTCGAAGGCAAATTGATCATCACAGGCCAGATGTGTCACATATGGCATAAATTGCTTCAATTTTTGTTTCCTTTTCATTATGTCACGAATATGAACCGTGCAGATTCCTGAAATATTAGCGTGTGGTGATGCTATTCAACGCGATGGGTGACTAATGCATAATAATGGAAAATTGACTGTAGAAAAAATTTTTACCCTGCTTTAAAGCAGTAATAATTTAGCTCAACTTTTAAATTTCTTTTGTTTTTTTAGGCCTGGCGTAATTGTGGTCTTTGCCCAGAACTGCATTTGCCATCACGCAACCCCTACATGCCGACCGAATTCGGCCTAAAATGCGAATCATTCCCTGATCTAGAGGACATGTCCTCAGGGCCACGAATCCTCTTGGACAGTGCTGGCACGCGGCTATGGTTTAAGCAGGATAAGGAGTTCAAGTTACCCAAATGTCACATCAATTTCAATCTTATTAGGTAACTTGTTCGTCGCTACCCCTTTCCGTATCACGGTGGCTAGCTTCATTTGTAGCAGTGTTCTTTTTTTGAACATTTTTCTGCTGATTAAGTTTGTATATAGTGCATAAGTGTGTAGGGCGAAGCTTTCAGTTCTGGGTGAAGTGTTTATCAAGGTGAAACGGCTATCTGTTATGTACAAAATAGCAAGTCACTGGTGCTTGGTAGGTCAGTCTATAAATTCACTGTGATTTAGATGGCTGATACCAAAATGAACATTTTATTGGGGGGTAAATAAGACAAGCAATTTATTGTCCTTAAAAGTCTTCAAATTTTTCCTTACTGATGCACCCTTGCCAGAATTTGACATTGAACTGTTGAACAATGTTGTTTTTATACGAAGGATGACCGATGGTCGTTGTTATGCTACCGAATCCAAGTCCTGAAGGTGGCCGAAATTTCGACTTTGTTAAGAAATTTGCGATCGGATAAAATCCGTTCTTTTATTTCATCTTCTATTCCGTCAGTGTAGCTGCTTAATACAAGTTTCTTTATCTACTGCGACACCCTTTTTTCGATCAACTAGACCAAAATAATATTCAAGAAATAAACAAGACTTTGCTGTCTTAGATGGATTCATTGTGTCTCCGAAATCCGACAGTTTTTCACACCGCCAAACCATTTATGCCTCAAAGGCTAACTAATTATGGGAATAACTTTCCGAGTTTTGGTGAAGATTGTGTAGGTCATCGTTTGCTGAAGTAGGGAATGTGTACTACTTTGAAAGGACCGTGATGATTTTCGTTCAGTGATCACGACTCCTGAGTATTCAATCTCGAGATTGTGGCTCTCGACTTGTCTGTTTCTATCTTTCACCTCCGGATTTTTAAAGTCCGCTTTGGGCGCAGGATCAAGTTCGTGACTTGCTGCTTCAGCTGTTTGTCAACCTCTTCGACGACAGTATAAACGAGGAGGCCTACCAATGCAGCCTCGCGGGCCTCTGCTTCAACATTACGGCCAGTGCACCCATGCTACGAGTGAGTCTTCTTACAAAGTTGTCAACAGAACTTGTAATCTGTCTCTCTTTTGACGCATCGGACACAATCTGATCATTTCATATTCCCAAAAGTTATAAAATTTCGAAGGTGAGCTCTTCGTCAAAAGTACTAGCATTTCTTGCTATTATTACCAATCTAGCCTTCTAGATTAATTAATCTTTAATGGGTACTATTCACTGACCCTGCAATCTACTTTTTATCGCTCTCTACCGCATGTCAAGATCTTTGAATGAGGTGCGCCACCAAATAGAAACGTGTTTTTGTTTTTAATCTATGAGATGGAGAGGCTTAGCAAGCTATTTTCATGCTTTCATGGCCTTTAACGACTTCTATTACCAGGAAAGAAACACCACTAGCATTTCAAGTCTTATACATCATTGTCCTGATAGTGTTCATAACTTCAACTACCCTGCGCGAGTTCCGAAGATTTACGGAGATATTTTTCCCGTTCTTTTAACATGGATAGGTTATTCCCACTGAGTATTTGAATGCCACGTATAGTTTCGCCATATCTAAAAAACAGCTTTGGAAATCGGAGTGCCATGTTCATAGCCTTTTCGATAACAACGATATTGCTGTTGGCATTCCGTAGCATTCGAGTTACGCATAAGGATGTTATTAACTCCCACGAATTAGCTTGCTAAAAGGCCGGAGAAAAGTTGCTTAGGGTAATCAGGGTGGAGACTGTTTTAGAAGAGATCAAGAAGGGCCCTCATGACTCACACTGAACATTCTTGTTACACACCCATTCCGCACTCTAATCTAATTGGGATCTGGATGTAGTTTGTTGGCTTAACACCTTCCTGCTACCCGCTGTGGCGCATCTTAGATTTCGCTAAGCTTTCATCCACTGTTGCAGCTAAATTTCAGCGGCTACAGCCATAAGATGCTGGTGTTGGTGGAGAACATTGTGAGTCGTTTGGTGCAATTCACGAGGCCAGATGAGGAGCGCTATGCGGTTCTACTGAAGAAGATGGAGTTGAAAGTGAAGAACTTCACCTCCTTTTCGCCTCTTGACCAGGCTGATGGCTACTGCGCCTCGGTTTTATTCGATCGGACCTATCTTCATGAGGAGAGGTGTGCAGCGCTCAATGGTGCGTGGTGGCTCTCCTCATAGCGGCCTGATTTGACAGTTCTTCATGTGCCACTAACAAGTGTATCGTTAATCACACGTCCATTGGCCCTTTTAGAGGCTTTTTTACAAGTAATTAGTTACCCTGATTAATTTTCACATTATTTCTCCACCTTGGAATGCACTTGGGTGGAATCCAGACATTGAGGATGAAAAGAGGTCGTTTCGTTGCAAGTGCCACATTTCAGAGTGAACCTGGATTATGGCTGACGACCCATTATCAAAGAGTACTGTGATTTTTTGTGTAGAAATCACATACGAAGAACTGGTGGAGTTCATACCCTCATTCTTTCGTCGTGTCTTCGTCGAGACGATGGTGTACGGTAATGTAGACGTGGAAGTGAGTCATTGAGTGTAAAGATATTACCATATTTTTTGTCAAATAGCAGACTTCTAATTCGCTTCTGCCTCGATTCCTTTAAGGAAGCCCTCAAATTCAACGAAGCTCTCACTAACGCCCTCCATCAGCACGCTCACTGGCGGTCACCCGTGACTATGGTCTCACCGCAGATGCGAGAAGTTGAAATTCCAATGGGTTAGTTGGAAATAGTCTTGAAATTGCTATTCAGTTGGAATCTTTTTGGCTTGTCTCTATAAGGCACACGAGTCCGAAAGCAGCTTTTTTAGCCTGGTAGACCTGGAAGTCAACTTCAAAATTCAAGCAAGAACAATTCTGCTATAACTTCTTCGTTGATAAGCTGCGATTTCCCCAAGCTGAGAGTATTTTGAAGTTAATGTGACTCATCTTCTGCTTACCTTCTAAATAAAATGATAAACTTAAGGGAAGCAGTCTTCGGCTCTTTTCGGTTTGTTTCCACAATCACCACCAGCACAAATGTGTGACATGCTACCCGTTGTTTTATGAGTAGGAACTGGTTCCATTAAATCGCCTCGCAAATAGACTGTTTTAAATGAGTGGAATGCTGCTAACCTAAGGTTAATCAGGCCGTTCTCAGTCCGATAGCGTAGGCATTCTATCATTAAAGAGCATTTGGTGTTATCCTTTAACCTTGGCTACAAACTTGTTAGCTTGCATCTTTTCTTTGACAAAAAGTGTGCTTTTTTAACTACCAAAACTTCCACCGTCACGCTAAAAGTACACGAGAAAAGAACGCATATGCATTGATTAGGTGTAAAGCTAAGTGGACCTTTGGATTTTTGCAGGAGAATTTGTTTCTACGTATTAATTTGTGTAGACCTGAAACTTCCTCTTATCTGGGAAGGCCAAGTGAACGTTTAAAATGTTCGTCTTTCGCTTACCCATTTGCCTAGCTTTCCTTAGTGAAAACATTACCAAGTAGGCATTAGTGTGCTAAGCCTTAGCTCTTAGTCTACGATATGTTATGATATCATCTGAGGTCATTTGGCTGTGACTAATGCCCTTCTATCCCTCTCATTCGCTCCAGTGCCTCAACAGTCATAGACGCGCATTTATCGCCATAGATGGAGTAGTCATTGAACCTAGGACGAAGACAAAATCTCTCTAAGCACCTCCTACTGGCTTGATCTTGACAAGTTATACCACTCTGGCTGGATAAGGAATTAAAAAGTCGGTTTACAGTTTTTTTCAAGTTTTATACGTCAGTGGAATGAGGGAAGGTGGTTTAGTGCAAGTCAAGGACTACTAGGCCACTGACAATGCTTTCCCACTGCCATTTTGACGACAACGGTCAAATTGGTGAGAATGGGGCTTGTGTTCTAAGCAGTGCACTCATTTCTGCTTTCGCTTGCGAACAGATACTTACAATTTCAATTTTGATCTGTAATTACACCTTCACAGATTAGATTCAATAAACGCACATTATTTTTTTTGGGCAGGAAGGTACGCCAAGGCGGGACGTCGATTTTTTCATTTTTGTCAGAGTTGCCTTCCTCGCTTGCTATCCTCGAAAGTCTTCTTCAAGCTTCCTTATTGTTTTCGCGTCTTGCTATTTTAGCATTTTGTGGATCTAAACAAGGTGTGATTTATTCGTTTTGCTGTTGATAAGTTATCAACCCAATTGCTTCGGCTCATTTTGTCCAATTTTCGCATGAGATGGTATTGCGTGGTTTCAACTTATTTTCCTTGTTCAAATCACCTGTTTGTTGTCACCCTTTTTGAGGCAACTTAACCCTATTTCTTAAAGTTGTTCAGGAAGACCAATTGGGACCACAATTTACAAAATGCAAATCGTAAAAAACCAATTGGAGGGCAACAAACCTTGTTTATTTGACAGATTTTTTATCCGAGTCTCTCTTCGAGGTAATTCGACTACCACACTCCGGACACCCGGGTTACTGGTACGGCTATTTCAACCCTTGCCTCAAAAAAAATGAAATTGTCCCCGAATTGAGAGCATCATTATACATCGTCTCTACTAAACATTCTGTTTGCTTACTTGAGAAGTCCTTGGTGTCACATATGTGTGACGCTCATGCGGAGAGTGTTAAAAGGTCTATCGTCCTTGTAAATGATCATAGCGTCAGCATCATGATTTTTATGAGGTATTTTTTTTGTTCCTTCTACCTCAAGGTTCCTCATATATATACAAGAGAATTAATCGGAGCAATGCGAATTCGGCTATCCTGGTTTACTACCAGAACCTTCCGATTACTTCAGAAAATTGTGCTATCCATCGTCTCTTCGATCAGCTTATTCGCGAGCCCGCATTCAATACTCTTCGCACCGAGAAACAGCTAGGTAAGACGACATTGAGGCATTTGTCCTTCAGTAGACCTATTGTTAATTGCGGTATTCGCGTCTCCACCTAGCATCCAAAATGTTTGAATCTATTGATGGCAACGTTGTGTAGGAGAGTTCAAGAGGGCTTTATCTACCGTGACTCCCACTATTTGGTTTTGTGGCATGATGAAAACGGCTTGTTTGCTTCCACAGGTTATATCGTTCGAGCGGGCTGGCACATATCTAACTCCTTTCAGGGCATCCACGTAGTCATCCAGTCGAAGCAGCATCCCAGAGAATTGGATGAACATATTGAAGAATTCGTTGCTAGCATTGAGGCAAGTTGTTCACTCATACTATCCAAACCTTGGTTCATAGTCCAGTAGTGTTACTCCTTAAAGAGAGGGTTAAGATAGCCCAACCAATGTGTGCTCCTTTCCCCATTTTAGACGATGCTGATCAACATGCCGGTGAGCGAGTTCAATGCGCACATTGAATCTGTGGTTGCATTGTTGCTTGAAAGGCCCAAAAAAATGAGTCAGCAGGCGACGAGGTATTGGAGCCAGATCCTCAAACAGCGTTATGACTTTGATCGGTGTAAGCTTTCCCAATCTCCCATTATTCGCATAGTTGGTGGTCATGGGTACCGAAAGATTAGCAATCCCTTTTTTTAGTTGAACGAGAAGCGGAAATAATCAGGACCATCAATAAGGATCATGTGCTCGCCTTTTATAATGTAAGTTCAAAGTTAAAACTTCTGATGCAGGCAAGTATTTCGTAGTAAATTGGCACTTTCTTCCTGTTGCTTTTGTAGACCTACATCAAAGTGGCATCGGAAGCTCGAAGAAAATTGGCCATTTATGTTATTGCCGAAGGCGCACCACCTACAAGGAAAGAAGAAATGGTGAGATTTATATCGATTCCCAAATTTTCTCACAATCTTGTTAAAAATTGCTTGGTTGTAACCGAGCACTCTAACTTTTGACTCGTTAAGTGTACACCATCTTGAGCCCTAGATGACTCTTTCGAATTTGTACGCAACTTAGATATTGGAGAACAATCATTTCCTTTTTATTTGGATAAAAACGTCTCTAAGCAAGAACATCCACCGATGTGAGATAATTTTCCGCTCTAATTTTGTTTTGTTCAAGGGTGTGGAAATTGCAAACCCGGTAGAATTCAAGCGCACCCGACCGCTACGTCCATTGACTGCGCCCTGCAATCTGATGGATCGGAAGTCACTAAAATCACCCGTGTCGATGACAAACGAGGCCTACTGATTTCAGCGTGTAATTACCAGTTATTGTGATTTATACCTCAAAACGGTCATTGTCTACTTGGATTGCTATTTGAACTAGTCTTTATTTGACGAAATTGTTACATCGACTTGTCTGACAAAGTGCATGCGTTAAACTTTGCATGGCGAGAGGCCTGGTTCAGTCACATCTAAAAATGTACCAGAACTGAGATTAAATTTGTCTTCTTCGAGCCTTTTTCTGTTATGTATGGAATAGCAACACTGGTTGTAAGAGTAGGATTGGTAGAGCAGGATAGTGCATGCTGTAGCATGATGCTGGGGCAGAACATCCTTATATTCTGGAAACAGAGGGGTTGGGGGCTGACGGCATGGCCAGGATGCCAGCCACCCGGTCAGTACATGGCCGCTCAAGTGACTGAAACCGGCAATCCAAAAAAAACAAAGTATTACACACGCTACAACCTTTATGTCTTTTTGAACGGATGTAATAAGCATTCTTGATGTCTTGTAGCATTCTGGGCACTCTATGGCATTCTGATTAGCCAACCCGGAATAGAAGAAGACAATTATAGGCGTATAAAAGAGCAGGGGTTATCAAGCTTGAGCTCGGAGTTCGTTGGTAAGGCTGATAGCGGCATGACAGGAGTGAAAGGCTCGTTCAGTTAAAATAACTTCGTTAGTGGAGGAATGCTTTCAAAAGGGCGCACCTGAATACCAATAGGGTTGTAGCGAGCTGGTGTTTTTCCAAGCAACCATTCGACACTCCCCAGCCACGGCATTCTAGCGTTCGGACGCTAATAATGCATATTCCGCTTGCAGAGGCTACCTATTTATGGCAATAAGGAAAACCCTGGCATGGTAACTGCTTTAACACCATTATATAGTAGTGCACTAAGTGTGGATTTACATATTCATAGTTCGATTAACTTGAATATGGTATTTCCTATAACTAGGCTTGAATGAAAGGAAAAATGGGATAGGTAAGAGGAGGTATACTTTGCTGCCGTTGGTTTGCCTTGCCATAAGCAAGCCATTATTTGTAATTTTTAACATAACGACTTTACGTTAAAGTTTTTTCAACAACCTTTACCAATATTGGAAACATATTTTTGTTTAAGTGGTCTTTGGTGTATGACACCACTTTGACTTTGTGGGTAAGGTATGGGCAAGAAGCAGCATCAGTCGGACAAGCTGTAAGATCGTTCGCTTAGCATTGTTTCTAGCTATATCACGAACACTGAGTGGAGCACACTCTATGGCGGGAAGAAAGCTGCAGGTGGTGGAAATGTTCGATTTCGTCGTCTTCCATTCAATTGTTGCAGGTAGTTAACTGTCATATTCTCAGCAATCCACTCCATTTAGCATTTCATTTCAACCGTTTACGGTCCCATACTGCACTAGAGACGGTGTTGTATTTGATTTGGAGTAGGAGTGACTTTTTGCCTCTTTATGTATAGAAATATATTTCCCTTTGTTAAAAAGTATGGAGTCAACCCTGTAACTGGGAAGGTATTGCGAATTTTACTGTCACTCTTTCCAGAAAATGAAGGCGAGCGAACTTATCAAGCTAAACTTTTGCAAAAATGCTGATGGGAAGTATCACTGCCCAATCACTTTCAAAGTTTTTAACCAGAATACTCATATCGTTGCCATCAGAAATACGGGAAATGTATATGCATATGAAGTAGGGATTTTGGTTTTGTACATCTTTAGGCTGTTGAGCGCCTAAACATAAAGACAAACAGCTATCAGGACCTTCTCACCTCAGAGCCCTTCACAAGGAAGGACATCATAACCATACAAGACCCGGGCAGTTTAGAAAAATTCAACATATCTGCATTTTATCACGTGAAAAATAGTCTTTTGGAGAAGGGTTTGTGTTTTTAACTTCTACGAACGTCTCTTAGTTGGTGGTGGCGTTTCCAACATTCGCGCTCTCAATCCGGAGACGAAAGAAATTCTCACCGAGTTGGAAAATTTTGAGATTGACGTGCCTGACTACATGTATTCGAGTAAGCCCAAAGAACCGCAGGCAGAAAAAGTCCGCGACACCTATAATACAGCGCACTATTCAACTGGAAAGGCTGCTGCTTCTTTGACATCTACTGTGATGGAACCCTTTGTAGTCGTCGAGCCAGGTGTGCAAGTCACTTTGCATTTATTTTCTCAGCCATTTTGGAGGACGACGTTGTTCGATACAGATACGTCAAGTCGAAGGGGTTTGTGCGCCTTACCACCTCCCATGGAAATTTGAATATTGAACTCCACTGCAATTTAGTCCCAAAGACCTGCGAAAACTTTATTAAGTTGTGCGAATCTGGCGCGTATAATGATACGATTTTTCATCGTGTGATCAGACATTTTATCGTAAGTGGATTTGTCTTTCGATCTGAACTGTCAGATCCAAGGTGGAGATCCCTCGGGGACTGGACTTGGCGGTGACTCCGCTTGGGGTGGCTCATTTCCTGACGAGTTTCGTGACAACTTAAAACACGACGCCCGCGGCGTTTTATCGATGGCCAACTCGGGTCCTAACACGAACAAATCCCAATTGTAAGATCGGATCTTTTTACATTCAAGCCTCCTAGTTTCATCACCTTTAGACCATGCCCTCAGTTAAATAGGAAGCACACCGTCTTCGGAAAGTAGGTATTCTTGCATTCGATCAATTTCTCCACTAGAGTTGTCGGTGGTTTGGATACTCTGGACAAAGTCGAATTGGTTGAAACAGACAAGGACGACCGACCTCTTGTAAGTAACCTTATGTGTTGACTCCTACGATTTAGGAGGAAATCAAACTGCTCTCGACGCAGGTCTTTGTGAACCCCTTTAAAGAGGTGGACGAAATGCTTGCTCGCGAGAGACAAGCATTAAGGGAAAAGGAGGCCGATGAAGCGAATGATCAGGAGGCGCCAAAACCGGGGAACAGACGCGAAGAGGAGGCCATAGAGGCCGTCAAAAGAGCCAAAAAGAGAGGACTTTTTGGTATTCACGCTTTACCTTTCTCCTAATGGCACTTTTATTGGTAGACACCATGTATCAACAAAGGACAGGGGTGGGGAAATTTGTGGTACTGTCCCCTGATGATAGTCAGCCAGATTCGAATCCAGAGCCCAGCCGAAAGAAGCAGAAAACCGTCTTACGATCCACATTATCTGACTTCAGTGCATGGTAATGCTGTATATACCTGTGCGAAAATATTCTTTTTTCCTTACGCATAAACCCTCCACTTTGCTTGAATGAGTGGCAAACGAATACAAATTAAAGCATTGTACATTGTCGATTAACGAACAAACTGTTGTGGTCAGAAAAGTACGAAATAATATAGTTCGCATACTCCCCACATGGCTTCTAGCTTGTGGAGTGTCCGGGATAGGGCGGTTCGGTGGGATTCGCATTGCTGCTGGGGGGTACGCTGCCTGCGTTAGGTGTGGTCATTGGGAGGATGCTTGGCGAGAGGTTGAGCACGATGTGGGATATTAGTTGCTCCACACTTTGCTCGAAACATCTAGGTGGTGGAAGGAGTCACAGAACAGAAGGGTGGGACTTACTTAAGGTTACTGGGATGTAGGTGCTGTCTTATATCAGTAAAGACCTCCTCAATACAGCTTAACTCGCTGTTGCTCATTCGGTTTTCTTGTAGATGCTAAGTTGTTAATGAAATAAAGGAAGCGAACGCTCACTGAGAGCAGCGTTAGGATTGTCGTCAACTTCGCGACCAAAATGAACTTCGATTCATCCACCGTGGAGGAGCCCTATAAGGAAAACAGCATTTATCTGGAACAGTTAGATTACGTTCATCTTTCTGGAAAAAGGAAGTCTCATTTAAATAAATCAAAGGACAATCTCGGGACATTAAATTTTGGGGTAGCCAACATTACAACGAAGGCAGTGCAATACAATATTACTGGTAAAACTGGTTGAATAAGCGCACCTGAGAGGACTTTAGTCTGTTTACGATTTCATACGCCTCATCCTCGCAACGTCTGCGCCAGTCTGTCACGAGAACATCTTGCATTCCATACGTCCTGGCAATCTAGGATGAGGAAAAAAAACCCATGAATTCCTCATTCATTACCACTTTCATTGAAAAAACGTCATCGAAAAGGATGAGAATTTCTCGGTGCGGACCTCGTACGAGTGCACACTGTAAGGTTACGCTTAATATTTCCCTTAATTGTGCGCTGTCCTAATCCTTCGGTGAAGTGTAGTAAGAGTGTCTATCTGTGTTGAATGAACATCGAAAAGGTGCACGACAATTCAGCACATTTAATTGAAACGTAACGGCAAAACACTTGAAAGAACAATACGAGTGAAACTGAATGAATGGGAGAAGGCCAACAAATTTGGTCTCAAGGTAAACTACATCGCACGATCCACCAGACATCGGGAGAGTGTCAATCATTTCTTGTGACTCGTAAACGGGAAGCACCGAGCACTGTTGAGTTGGCATAGAAACATGAAACTCGTGGTCTTGATAGTGTGGAACATACCCATCAGCATTTATGGGTGGCGGAGTCTGAAAGTCACATAAATTCGCAAAACCTCTAACCCCATCAAAATTAATAAAACGTGAACAGATAAGAAAGGTCATCACCTTAAGGAGAGGGCTTACCTCTGTAATATGACGAAGGACTATGTTAATGTGATATTTCAGCTCTTGGTTCAATTCGTCAAGATGTAAAATAAGAGTGGCGTACTTGTGCTGAAATTCGGGAGTTACAGGAGAAGACTCAACTGAGACCTATAAACGGGAGTACTTTAATTGAAACTAATTTTTAGGGAATGAATCAAATGACATAAGCGAGATGCTGCACCTGAAATTCAACCGTTTCATTCATTCCCCTTAAAACAGCGACTGCTTCTCGCTTCTTCTCCAAAATGCGCTCCATTTTGACCTATAATAATAACATTCCACCATGAATATTAAGGCAAGTCTTACAAGGCTGACCAAAAAATCTGCCATGGCGTCACCCTGGTCACTGAGTTCACTTGTTTTTGTTTTGTACACGTCACCGCAATGCATAACGGAGGGCAGATTCGAGCCCTCAAGAATAACAGAATCTGTGAAATCAGAGTTGTTGATACCGTTCATACTGGAGGCGGTCCCATCGCTAAACATGCCTACAGGAATAACCAAATAATTGGCCATGCACCTTGTTTCATGTCGACTGAAGGAGGATTTTCACTACTGTAGTTGGAAAATAAATCGGAACCACACTGACTGGTGTCCCTTTTCAGAGACATATTCAGGTCCGGTAATTAGATGACAAGAATAGGTACGAATTTATAAGATAATAATCCGGCTTAGAAACGATATATGGACTTATAAGGGATAACTCCGGTTCGCCGGCCCTAAAAGATACGAGTACGATAACAATGCTTCATGATTATTAACTAAAAACAAGGATGAGTTATTGAATGTTGCATATGACGATCTGCGGTGATAAACCCATCAAAAGGGAAGTGATAAGT
Source organism: Taenia solium (assembly GCA_001870725.1). Taxonomy (NCBI): domain Eukaryota; kingdom Metazoa; phylum Platyhelminthes; class Cestoda; order Cyclophyllidea; family Taeniidae; genus Taenia; species Taenia solium. The sequence goes on along the minus strand of MIEF01008183.1, from coordinate 84,841 downwards.
TGCGAATCGTTAGCATAAAGCAGTCCATACTACCTTGATCAAAGCATGACTAGCCAAAACACTAATGTAGCCATAAGAACAAGATAGTGCAAACAACGAAACAGTCGTCAGAATGCACGCACCCTAAGAAGTCTAATATCATGCACAGCCGACTCCACCCATTTACCTATAATTATTTGTTCCGATGGGACATCCCACTCACGGTTAGGAATCAGAAAATTCACCATCATAACTTACCGGTGACACACCATCACAGATCACAAGCCCATTGGTCTACCTTGGAAGTACCGCAATTCATCTGCCTAGTTATTTCCACGTGCAAAAGTCACGGAGGCAACTCCGAAGACTATCTGTTACATCTAGTAAGGATTATAACAATTCTACACCCCGAAATATTTGGTCGCTGGCTCCTAATGTATAACTTAAGGAAGAAATCAGGATAGCATAAAGAAATTTATTCTGTTAAAGAAATAATCAAGCTCAAAATCCTAAGACCAATTTAATTGACAAAGCTGGCAACACATCACTTGAACGTAACTGCGCCTAAAAGCGCTAAAACTTGTTCGTTTGCAAATGAGGGACTTAATTTACTCGAACTAGTAAGACAAGAGTGAAAAAGGGTCGAATTTGAAACCATTTTTATCACTGTACTGAATTTGCTTTAACAATGTTTTTTAGATTCTAGACAAATATTAGATAGTGCTTTCGAATGGGATGTATGTTTAGACAAAATGTAAAAGTGAACATAAAGGCGGCTACCGTTGCATTTGTACACGCTTTCGAAAATGTTTTATTATTTTTATACACTTTTTGTTTATGGTTTTTGATCTTGTTTTAGTTCTTCGTTTAACTTGTTAAGGTGAAAACAGAGGCTGTTTTGGCGGATTTGTAATCGCAATTTAGCGATGAGTTGTCCTGCTGAGTTCCAGCTAGAGTTAGATCCAGAACTTGCACGACATCCTTTGCCACGGCCTCCTGAGTATTTGAAGCACCAGGTGTACGACCGTGTTGATGTTTTTGAAAAAATAGACAATCATGCTGTTGAGGTTCCCAATTAGTAATGTTTCTCATACATTTCTTAGATATCGAAGCAAGATTTCCCTTCGTTTACCCACCTTATGTGGAATCTTGTGTTTCGCCACAAGATGTCTGATATTGAGCGAGCGAGAGTAATTTTTCGATGGATTGCATCGAAAAACATGCAGAAAATTATGTTTGACAGTGTTCCTCCTGATTCCCCAGAAGAGGTACTCTTATCGTTTAAGGATAATAAAACAAGTTTTGCAAGAATATACGAAATAATGTGCACGTGAGTCTTTTCTATTATTGTGTACAAGTCTAACCTTCCTTTTGTATTTTAATAGTTTGAAACATTATTTAATTATTTAGATATGCAGGACTTCATTGCGTGGCTATCAGTGGCTACGCTAAAGGGGTAGATTACTTTCCAGGAGACCACTTTCAAGGTCTTCCAGCAAATCACTCTTGGAATGCTGTTTATCTACGAGGCTCGTGGCAACTTGTGGATGCCCACTGGGCAACACGTTATCTTAGCTCGGGAGTAAATATGCAAGATAACGTTGTCTACGAATACGATGACTTTTACTTCCTAATGGAGCCACAGCAGGTATGTTCCATTTTCTCGCTTTGCTTGCTTCGAAAGGATATTTTAAGCAGCAACTTTCGAAGACATGCAGGTCAAACCATGTTTTTATATTGTGGTATTTCTCGAAACAATGTTAGATACTTAGGATCAAGTTCAGGCTGGCAATTGACTGCTTAAGATGTACTGGTCTAATGGGGTTCCCAGTTTTAAATATTTTCTTTATCTTTTCATCTTTGCTATTGTTTTCTAGTATACAGATATTAGTAATTTGTGTTCCAAGGCTTCGAAAATACTTACTATGAATGTTTTCCAGATTTCTAGTGTGGTTTTTAGTACAAACTACTCAATTTATGAGTTAACGTAGCCTTTGTTACATACCTGCTTTCTCTTTTACGTCCTTTTTATCAAGGTATATTCATAATTGCGCGGTTATTTACCGGATCAAAGTAGTATGGCAATTTTCTAGTTTTACGTTATTACTCTCTAGAATTTTAGGGCGTCAGCCTCTCAGAATCAATTTTCCGAACATGAGCGAAGAAGATGTTTATGAGTTACTCTTTTCAATTTTTGTTCACCTCTTTTTTCTAGTAGAAAGCAAAAAACCATCATGATAGGATAGATTCAGAACAAGTTGATGTACGAGTGGTTAAAGAATAGTAAACTATTTAAATATCTCTGACAGGCTGTTTATAGCCACTTTCCCGAGGACTGCCGCTGGCAGCTGCTCTCCAAGCAACTCACTCTGGCCCAATTTGAGAGCCTCCCACTGACCAAGTCTCAGTTCTTTAAGTGCGCTATGGATTTTCGTGAGGAGCATCACGGCATGATCCAAGTTGTTGATGGGTGCATCCGCATGAGTCTGGGATTCTGGCGGCCGGGTGCCTTCACCTACAAGTTGCAGCATCTTCTCGGCAGCGCTCGTGCTTCCCAACCCGCCCTCGTACCCGTCCGTGCTGCCGACTTGGTTGATGTCCTCCAGACATCTGGACGGGAGAGGCTGCTGCTGAAGGACTTTGTGCTACAGGAGACTGCCCAAGATGCCCTCAACTTCTTTATTCGGCTACCTTCAAGGGGAGCATACTTTTTAACAATATATGCTCAGGTGCGTCTCATATCCCCTTAGCTTGGGTTGTGTTCGAGTTCATCATGCGGCTTTGGTGTAGCTCTGTAAATAAGGCATCTGCACTTGGAACAGTCTCATACTGCCCTTTGGATACATAATTTTTGCTTTCAATAGACTGGCTCCGTCCAGTTTTGAATGAAGTCTTGTAGTATACGCTTATTTTGGCTTGCTTCATTGAAATTGTTGCTAAATCTAGGTGACTGTCTTCTCACTTTTCAACCTCATTTTTTCTTGGACTTCAGCCCCCTGTCTTGGAACTTAAGTTCAATATAGTCGGTTCATGGTGTCTGCTTTCGTCCAAGCCATGTCTAGATTCGTCTTGCATTCCCCAAGCTTATTATATTCCTATTTTATGCTAGTTGGCGTTCAGATTTTATCTCATCCTGTTGTCATACGACATTATTCTGTTTCGTTTGAAGCCAAGTTCATTTCATATTCCTTCTCCGAAAGTCTGTGTTTGCAGATCTCACTTAAGCTTATCCCATCATCTCATGCTTAGACTCGGTTCAAGTGTCTCAACCTTTCTAAATTCGAATTTTCCAGCGGCTTTTGGTTTGGTGGCTCACTGGGTTACGTTACCCACTGTCTGGCTTCTGACCCTTCTTAATAGGGCTTGTGTCCCATTCGTTTCCCTCTCCTTACGCTGGTCCACTCAATTAAGAATCATCCTGTTGTAGTTTAGATTCGTCCCGTGATTCCAATGGACTCTTTCCTGACTTAGGCTTGTGTCATGCTGTTTGGAGTCAAGTAAAATCCCATGCTCATATTGAAATGCAGTTATTACATGGCACCTACTACTTCACAACATGTGTCTTGCAATTCTCATGTCCGCTAACCGCCCACTTACTACCAGGTCAGGCTTACCCTTTTAAGACGACACGTTTATTGTGCTTAATTTAAAACGTAAATGGGTTTCAAATTTTGATTGCAAGTCCGTTTTCTTTCCGATTACCTTGTCATTCTTGTTTGCTCAAGGTCGAAAACTCGATTGTTTTAACTCCTCAATAAGGTTCACCTTTCATTCTTGAAGGACTGAATGCTTGGACTTGCCCCGTGGTGTTCGCCGTCTTAGCGCTTTTGAAGTAACCCGCTCAACAATGTCTAGGTTTTGTGATTCCCTTTTCTCTTCGACTGTATTGCAATGTGTACCTTGGCATAACTTCCACCATTTGGCATTAAACTTCAGCACCCATTTTATGGAAACTTAATTTCCTGATTCGGTTTGTGGCGTTAGAAATCATGTAAATTACTCCGTTCAACTTGAAACACCGCTAATTTGTGATTCCCACTATCACAGAATGTGCGCTCAAACTCGTCTCGTGTTCCTTAGGGCCACAGCAATCACATCCCCATCACGATATGCGCTCCGGCTTGACTTACATTTGCAGCGTAACGGATACTCATACCTTGAAATGGCGTCAACAGGATGGTGTTTTAGCTTCCGGTTATGCGATTCTTTGCCCTTACGGATCTATTCTTCAAATGCATTTTTTCCGAGCTTCAGATATTCCAGCAATAATCCTGCAACCACAAATGCTTTCCATGTCCTTTGAAATCACAGCTTATGTGGTTTTGGTGAGGTGACACCAGTCACGCCATCTGGGACCTGACAGATGTGTCCAGAATGTATGCGATTGTGGACTACCGTCAAAAGACTAGCTTTAAAAGGAAGGCTTTCTTTCTTGCAACTTTTAGCACTTTTTATCTAGAAACAATGAGTGCTTCTGTCTGGACATCCATAAAACACTAACTAGGACTGATTTTCGCCTTCTTGGAAGTTTACCATTTGTCTCCTTGACTTAATGGTCTCAACCTTGAAGTTCCATGTTCTATTCCCTTATTACAGTTAGTTCAAATGAATTTTATCAGTCTCGAATAAGTACAAAAGGAGATGTTTCGAAATTGACATTAAAATATTTAGATTGGTAATATTGCTGCCTTCGCGACCTCGTGAACACGAGGATGGTGGTCACTCATCTGTTTTTGCCAGTCCAACCGCCTCTTCTACAGATTTATCCTGTTAGTTACAGGAACCAATGAAGTAAAAGTCCTGAGTTTGAATGAATAAATCTACCAGATTTGTAGAAGGCCAGGTGAATCACGAGATGAATTGGGTTACCTCATAGTAAAAAAATCTTTTCACACAATATCCTCTTTTTTGGAGAGATTAAACCTGCTGCGTCACGTCACCTAAACCCTCATATTCACACACGCACCAATACACCAACGCAGAAGGTGGAGGTGTCCTCTAATTACCATTCAAATGGTGGAATGAAGCACCTTTCCTGCCCTGTTCGTCGCATTCAAATCGAGTCTGAAGAGTAAAGTTGTGTTGTGCATGCATAATGGAAGTTCATGCAACACACATACAGTAATTGATTTAGTCCCTCAAACTGCACGCCACCTCCTCTGTCAGTACTGATGTCGCTTTCCATCTGACGATACGATCTCCATCGTAGTAATTTTGTGGACCTCCCCATCCTTGTGCTTGTGCCGTTTATAACATCCTAGGCGTGTGTCTTCTGTGGGAATTCAGGTATTTTAGGTGTGAATTCTCCTGCCCCCCCTCCCCGATATCCATAGTTAGACAGTTCTGTGCTCCTCAAGGAGGGTGGAGACCCGATGAGATTTCCTTCTTGTAGACGAACGAGGCAGGTCAAGTTCAACCCCAAGTTAACTCACGTGTACCTTTCAGTGGGAAAGCAGCAGCCCATGGCCTCATTTAAGCGTGGACTTCGGCTTTCACGTGATTAATGCATGATGATTTCGTAAACAGTGCCAGTGACGGGCGTGTGAAGTAATATATTTGCTGTGTCCTCTCGCTTTCTCCATCCCACATCCCGGCTAGAGGGTGTTTAAACATGTTGGTTTTGAGTAATGACTGAATTAATCATCCAAAATCTGATGCCAATTGGCGTCATGGTGGAACCATGGAACACCCTGACCGAGACTCTGGTAATGGCCGTTATAATGTGGTGTACATTTCCAGGTCCATGCTATCAGTAGAGCATAAAGAAATTGCATTCCTCCCTACATCCTGCGTATTTTATGCCCTTGGCAGTGACAAAACTCTGCTCACTTTTTTGGACATGAATTTAGGCCAGGTTAAAGTCAACACCTCGGGCGAGTCATTGAACTACCGGGCGGATTTGTGTGAGGCAGCGCTAGCCAAAGTCAACACGTCACGAGAGTCATTGAACCACAAAAGGGCAGTTAGACCACGCAGCCTTTCATGCGGCAGAGTGGCCGTTGGCCATAGGTTTACAATGGGCTACTAGGCATGCGGGGCGCCTTCTTGACGAAAAGTAAACTCCTGAGCCATTCTAAAGCTGGCTTACACATGTTCCGCCCTCAAAACAGGCTTGCAGAAGTCTTACTAGAGCAGGTCATGGAGTGACTTTTCCTTGCCAAGCTAGTTTACTACCTAGTTTTACCAGGTATTACGCCCAATCCCTGTTCTTGGTAGAGGTGTTTTGATTGAGATCAAATCGCATTTATTACTTTAGCTTTGTACAATGAGAAGGAAGGGACCTCAGGTTGTGTGCAAATTCGATTAATCGCATGGGCAGTTACTCCGGCAATTTCCCATCTTATAGGACTTGACTAATCCAGTAATGGCGAAAAACGGTACTTTCCGAGCCGCATGCGAGTACAAATTGGTCTTTTCTGAGGGCGAGGCGTGTTTCGAGCCCTACCCCGCCTGTGATGACATGAACTGGGGTCCTTCGTGGCTCCACGCCCGTCACTATGGTCTGGAGTTTGCTCACCCTTCCGGGGTCATCAGTCTGCCTCCGGGTAGACTCACGCCCTCTGGAGAGCACGTGGAGCCCGGACGGCTGGAACTGCGGTGTACTCGGCTCCGACCCGAGGTGCAGCTCTTCTCCAAACTCAAATGCAATCACTTGCCCGATGAGAGCCTGGGGCAATTCCATCGCATCCACCTCACCGAGAAAGAGGCCATCTTCGAGTTCAGTCTGCCGGAGCCTGGTAGGTTGGCTTGTTCTCTGTCGTCGGTTGACGATACAAATTAGCGTTGCCATTAATGACAGAGGTTGTTGATTAATGGACCGCACTCTTGCCCTACGTTTCGCGTTAATTAGCGAATTCTTTAGCAGGTCCTCGGGTCTCTGCTTAACGGTGCCACCTAACATATTTGGGGGGGGGAGGAGGGGGAAGGATGAACAGTAGCTTCTTGCTTCGGTCTTTACAGTGGACGGTTGAAAATCGAATCCCTGATTTTAATTTACATTCCGCTGACCTTTTGGGGATCGTCACTGATCTGTTCAGGCGGTCGCAAGTCTTCGACAGCATTATCATCAACCTTGAGATGCACGAAAATAATGCTAGGTCCCATCTAATTATTGGTACTGTGTCAGGTTAAGTGAAGTGGGATTCCTAAATGCCACGTCCCCTGCTGGACCATATGCATCTGGGGTGGGCTGATTTGGGAAGAAATACTACGAATTTGATGACGCTCCATGGCGAGCACATTCCACATGCAAATCACCCTTTTAGGCGCATTCATCCAAAGCGGCCTAGGGCGTATCGTGTCCTTAGATCACGAGCATAAATCACCGTGGTTTTGGCAATACCAGTTAAATCTGGCCCCGTCCCGTTGGAGGCCTTCAGGTTAAACTCGAGTTCGAAATTCTTCGCCATCGATTCAGCTATTCACAGGAGACGGTTACCAACTGCGAAGATTGAACGAAGTATCATACCGGTGAAATTGGGGCTTTTGATCTTTGGGTGTGGGGTCATCGATAATACCACCAATATGCCGCCCCGAAAATGTAAGAGAGACGCTAATTTGGAAGGAGTTTTATCACTGACCTAGGGAAGAGGTATTTCGATAGTACCTCCGGTTTATCTAAATGTGGTATCCACAGTAATTTCTATGCATTTCAATGGAAAACACACTGTTGCTGCAGCTTGCCAGTAGGCTGACTCTGGACGAATTCATTTGCTTCTATTCATGCGCCCTATTCACCGTGGTATCAGCTGAATCTTTCATTTTCAAGAAGGCAAAGCCCCCTGTTGATTTGGGGATCATTTGAATCATCCGCGACAATTCATTCGTTGTTCAGGGACGCACAAATTAGAAAATGAGATTGCTTCCACCCGCTTACAATGTTTGCCTTATGCGACATCTAAAACAAGAATTACAGCTACCATGTACCTTTTTACGCCTGTCGTAGTACGCCACTTTGGTTCCACCTTTATCGCCATAAGTGTCTGTGAAGAGCAAGCTTGCCAGACTGCTGCATGTGACCTTACATTAGTTTCAGCATCACTATCATGCCTGTCACATTGGCAGCACGGCGTGCTTCCCACACCTGTGGCGACTCCGGGCTCATCTCTTGCATACACAATAGCGTATGAAATCGCCTGAGTCTCAAGGGTGAACGTAACAGGAATCAGTAATTTATTTGCCACTATTATGGCTGCTTTGATGTTGCAGGAGTCTACGTATCTGGCAGCAGTTTTTCATCATCGTCCACTTTGCCCCATGTGCTCTTGAGAGTGTGTGTGTGGACGAGTATGGCAGCATGTGCGTATGCCAACTGGTGTCACTATCGATCACTGCGTGCGCTTCTAAGTGGGTAAGTGGGTGGGCCGGAGGCCGGACAGTCGGTGTCCTGAATTGGCAAACGATTGGAACACGACCGCATGTGATGACGTCAGCATCCTGTTTGATTGCCTGACTAACTGACTGACTGATAGGCCTTCGGGTTGGTAAGTCCTTCACTTGGCCCTCTCCTTTGTTGCGCACTGTCCGAGGCTCGCTCTCAAGCTCACAAGAGCTCCGTCTCAAATGGCAGAGGTTTTACACTAAGTTCTGGATCAAAATCGTCTATCTCAAAACATTGGTTCCACAGTAATAGCGATTCTAATAATGCTAACCAGTAAAGGACCTTATCGCTTCAATCTTACCATCAACTAGATTCAGGACCCATTGTTTTGACAAGGACTTGGGAAGAAGTGAAAGGCTGTTCTGGCACTGAATGCAGCCATTGTTTTTGTTGCTCAAGTTGGAGTGGTATTAATGGTATGACCAGCTTGGTATGAATTACTCGATTTTCTTTCTCAAGCTCTCATTGGAGAAGAACTAGCCACCAGTTTGCTGAGTTTTGTAAGATCTGATGCGATCGTGATTAGAGCATTACAGCAACACAAACAAACGACTTCAAGAGGCATCGATCCAATGCCTATGCACCTCATGTGCCGCAGAAGAGTGACGGTGGTAAAATAACTTTAATCGTTACTTGGTTGGAATAGGGTGAAAAAAATTTCTGGCCTTTTTCATCAAATAGATTTATTTTGAGAAGATTTTATTGAACCTCAGTCTGTGTGGTAGGCTGCCGTCAGTCCCCCATCTCAGTGTGATAGCTCAAAGACCAAATATTTCCTTGAATGCGCCATTTGCTTCCATCCTTTCTGGTTCACACTGTCAAAAGTGCGCAGTGAAGATGCGTATTATTTAAGGTGTTCATTCTGCTAATGGGTGGAGGTTAAATCCTCAACTAATGGTGGCTTATTGGGTCATCAGCGGGGTTTAGAAGTCGCAAGACTGACCATCCTTGGGATGGGTATTTTGCAGGTTATTATTTCTTTCCTTTCTTTCCTATGGAAACGATGGAAAAAAGTGTTTTCTGGGAACGCATAAACAGGTTGCATTTTGCCTCTCTGAATGCAAATTATGCTGCTGCTTTTCTACGCAGACCATTTAGTGTCTTACGCGTGCAGCAGACATGGCACTCTAGGTTGAATGTCAACACATTCTGTTGCCTGGTCACTGAAACACTGTTGAAAGTAGATGGATTCTGACTATTTGTAAGAAAAACCTTTGGAAAAACCAGAATGGTAGATAATACCTCTCCTCGCTTGCAAAGGAAATATTTCAAACTGGAGAATGTTGGAGGCCAAAAGTGAAGTCCCAGGAGCATCACTATCATTGGCTGGATCTCGTTTATCAGATGGCCAAAGCATTGGATATGCCCCATTTCGGAGGTCTTGAATTAAAGTTGAGTGAGGTTCATTTTTGCCCGTTGGCCTTTAGCATTCCTTGCTCAGCCACCATAAAGTTAAACATCTGTGGAATTGTACCTTCATACGCTATTCCAAAAATGCCACGAATCTTTGAAGAAATCGGGAGACCACACCTTACGGTTGTGAAATTCACAGATCCAAAGCAATTTCGACTAACTCGATTTAATTTTCTTCGTCAAGATTGCTTCCACTTTAATATCAAAAGTTTACATCGTGTTTTTTCCGCTTCATCTTATTCAGCGATCTACAAATGATCGGTGAAAGGAATTATAATTACCAAATGATGTGTTCAACCATGAATCCTGCTAATATTTTGACCCACTCCTGGTTTCCCCACTATGCCTGTCTTGTTAGTATACTACTGGTTCACTGAAGTAGATGTGCGTCACTTCTCCCTGTCGAGGACCCACACAAGCTGCAGTGCCCTCACCAAAAGGAAACCGTTTTTGCAATATTGCCTCCGATGACAAAGGTTTGACTCCATCACGATAAAGGGAGGTGTGTTATGTACACTACTCCTACTCCACTCAGCAGATAGTTTTTCTTAAACCTCTTCTGCATTCGCACAAATTTGTAAGCAAAACAAACAGTGAATCGGAAGAAGAAATAAGCGCCTACGTAAGGATTGATAGCCAAGGTCAAAGTAACTTGGAAAGCAAAGATGAACACCACTCATTGGTGTTCATTATAAGCGGCACGTATGTGTGACGCCTAACTTTTCTCTCTTAGATTCCGATTGCAAGCATGTTAAGCCCTCATGTATCGATAAATCTTGATAATTGGCGTTGATTCTGCCCAGTTTGTGTTTCATATAACCTTCAAATGTGGCATTGCATACTCAGTGAGGATGGTAATTCAAGTGTGACTAAATGCTATCAACCGAAACCGCGTAACTACAGTGACACCGGCTCATCACTTGAAATCAACTCGCACGACTTCTCCTTACGTAAAAAGTATGGAAGACCAAATTACGAGACACTATTTGGACTGATACAGACAGGAGGTGAGATTTAAGAATGGTTGGGTTTACACACCGCATTTGAATGAATGAGAATTTGAATTCATTCAAGCCGTAGGGCATCATAGAACACTTGGTAAGCTGTATAGGTCTTTGCTGTTCCTTCATCACAAAACATGGTGAGGACTATAAAAATTGCAGCAGTAGCAGTTGCAATCCCTCTAAATCATGATAGTAAGCCATTAAGGAACCTTGTCCGCAATCTTTGCACACCTTTTCGGATCAAGTAGTGACAGAGACATCAAGTCCTTTTTCCTGCCTCATTCACAGGAGAATACGGCCTCGACATCTACGCGAATGAGCCGGAGGACGGTCGGGCCTACACCCACGTATGTCAGTACCTCGTACACTACGAGGCACCACCAGGCTGGACCGCCGAAGTGCCGCCAGAGGCCGTGGGGTCAGTGGGGGTGTCTCCGTCCCGAGTTGTCAGTACAGCTGAGGTGAACTTTCGTCCCGTGCCCCGACACGCGCTGCAGCGAGAGTCACTCATCCGTTTGCGTCAGATGCCCGCCTATGGCGCTGAGGCGCCGTCCATTGGACAACTGCCTCAGCCGTACCTTGAGCCCCAAATCACCTCCATCCAGGTTGGTTGGGAAAGTTAAATTCTTTTTACAATACTGCCTAATCTGGCCTCAACTAAAGGGCTTTGGAAGGCTTCAGAGAATTTGGCAAGCCTCACTACTTGAGTTCCAGTTAATTACTTACTCTAGATGCTGAGAAGTTGAGTTCATCTACTTGGCTTTGCTTGGCACCCTTTCACGCTCCAAATGTGCTCTGGGTGTAGTACGATGTATTACGAATTTGGTTAGATGGTATCGGTTTGTATCTCCGTTTACGCATTCAGCATCTGACTAATTCCGGTGTTATTCATCGAATCAAATAGGTCTCGACGTCTCAGCTCAGAATGCACTACTTCCTAGCAGTCACCACTTAATGTTGGCATTAGCATGTGCAGTATCCAACGTAGTTGCATAATTAGTTGCATTTTACATCACTACCTATCCACCCAACCGCAAAATAACTTCACGTCTGAGAATCGCTAGCTTCTGCTCATTTTCGGAACCAAGTAAACGTGAGTTCACACTAGTCATAGCCTTGGGGGATTTAGATACTTCGTCTGGAGATCGAAAGGTGACAAGAAATCCAATTTGGGGTCTGATTTTGATTATGAAGTGGGTATTTTTCGCTACTTCATCCCAGCGTGTATGTAGTGCAAGTGAAACCTGTTTTCTGCTCCATTTTTTGTGAAAGAGGGATCCCCCAGTGAGATTTTTTTAACGCCTTTTTTGAGTCGGTGCTCCCGGTGGCTGACATATAGAACCACCAACGCCTGAGTCATTGGCGGGGCTCTCAGCAGTCCGTGAAGGCCAGACAGCCGCTCATTTCGTTATTCACCCTCTTCACTTGACCGGTTGTTTGCTTGGACTTGTTATCATACGCCAAAAGAAGTTTGGCATGTTCAATATATTAAAGTGTCTGCGACCAAAGCCTCGACCTTCCCTCAGCGAAACACCTCTCTAATGCTACGATGTACTGACTAGTGCGACAGAATCTCACTTTGTCTAGGCGACCTCCACCACACTGAAGATCTGCTGTCTTTTGAAAATACATGCAAATGCGTTGCAAAAGTGAATTGTTTTAACCTCTACGTGCTTCTTTTCTTCTTTTAAACGGCAAGGCCAATCACCTGAGCACGACAAATCCGACCCCTCTGGTTTTACCCTCACACGTCTCGGCAAGTTAACAGTGCTGATGGCCATGGTTTTGTGACCTGCTCACAGTCACAAACGTACACAAACTTTCACATGGGGGGATAAAACATAAGTAGGAAAGCAGAATAACTTCCGTTGCTACATCAGACATACGTGGCCCTACTACGAAAGGTGTTCCAGTCAAAGTGGCACCCTTGAACTGGTAATGGAAACAATGAATTCCAAGGAATAGAAAAAGAGCCAATTTTTCGACGTATTCCAATACATGGAATGGTGAGACAAAGATTTGTTAGCATGACCAAGGCACCCTAGAACGGCCTAAATGACCTGATTGTAGGTGCGAAAATGTCAACCTCTAAGGGACTCTTTTGCAGATCAAAGTATGTGAGGATCACTCACAGCGAGGTCCTGAGAATAGAGCCGAATTGCTGCAGTGAGCAGTCCGAAGTCGCATGTAGCCTCTCCAAAAGTGAATGGCCTTAGTGACCAAGCTTGACTGTTCACTCGATGGATGAACGCGACATTTATGGTCACTGCTCAGTGCAATACCATGGAGCAAAGGATCCAGAGTGCGCTCACTATCAGTTTACTTGTAGATAAGCCTTGTTCGGGCATTTTTGTTGGTGTTTCTACTGCTTTTATGACTACTAGTTGCGGGTTCTCGATACCATCTACATTAGCACAAGGACATGATTCGGAAGGCATGGATTTGAAGCAAAGAGCGCCGAGCTAGTCAGAATGCTTCACACATTAAGGCCATGACATGTTTCTCGGGTTGTTGGCCTTTTTTGAAGAAGTAATTGAAGTTGAATCACTACTGTTTCACTTAAGCCAAGACGGGAGTCTCCTTCATCTCCTGCATCAGGCAGCAAAAGCATAATTTCAGTGGATCTCTACCACAGCGAAATAAATCGGTAACCCATCACGGTCAGCGAATAGAAGTAGATTCCATTACTTTGGCCCATACTGAGATGAATTGTGTTGGATGGAGAATTACTTGAAGGCGACAGGAGGCAATAGCCTAGGGCAAAATACTGGTATGGCCCGACGAAAGTACAATGGTCGTGGCCTTCAATGTTTCTATGACCAAAATGCAAAATCTGGAAAACGAATAAAGTATTATATAGCCCTCCTCTCCTTTTGAACGTCGTCTCCTGGCGCTCCTATTGGTCACTTTCCTGTGTCAGCCATCTCAGCGTGGCCTCTGCTGCAAGAACACTCACCATCCAGCTGCTCCAGTCATCGAATTTCCGTGCAGTAGGTGCGGAGTTCCGTCCTGTTTGAGAGCTGTGGTGAGGGAAGGACCAATGCGCTGGCTATCACGTATATCCACCGCTAAATCGTAAGAACACTGGCTTAAAAGCCGAATCATTTAATGATAGAGAGGATGTTTAAACATGTTGTGGGTTTGGTTTTTCGCGTCTACTCCCCCTTGCAACTTTGTTCTCACTTCCGTTCTGTCTAACAATACCAGTCTATCCGGCTTCTATCCAGCTAACTGGGAGGTGGAGGCGGTATTGCGTGTTCACTTCCTTGATATCTTCTTACAGGTACTGTAGACAGCTCTGTAACGAACTTATCCTCATGGTTCACAGCTGGTGTCGCTTCCGTTGCTATAAGGTTTCCTTCAGTCGTTGTCGATTGTGGACGTCACTGATTCTCCCATCCGCAGCAGATGCTCCTCTTTCATCACACTAGGGTTTATCACTCATTCGTAGAAATCGAGATATTTGTCCCTAAGGGTGGAGTTCGCTTTCCGCCGCTACCAATGTAGCGTTCTGAGAATTCACTTAGGGCGAAAGATGTCGTAATACTTGGGGGCTAATGGCATGTCTCGGAGGTCATATCACCGAACGGAAGTACAATTGCGGAGCCTTAGTATCCACGAGACTATAATGAAGAGTTAAACAAACAACCAAAATGTTACAGGATTTTTACTGTGGTATTAGAAAAAACTGTGCGGTGTGAACTGGCGAGGTCATTCTTAACACGCTGGAGTGATTAACAGCGCGCTGTGCGTTTTCCAGAGCCGAAAGTCCATGTTGAGCGGAGGTGCGTCGATGGTTTGATCAAATTGCTGCGTATTTGCCAGGCATTGCCGTTGTCGATTTTGGCCCATTGCACTTTGCAATGCGGAAGTCTGTAGAGCTTCACCTGATTGGAACGACAAGTGTTGCCTTCCGCTGGACGCCGAAATAATACATTAAATTCTCCCAACAACATTCACTCTTTTGACGGATCAGCACAGTTTTGTTTTGTGTTTCATAGCTTAAACCATCAAGATTAGAATGCATTGTCAACCGTGGCAAAACAGAAGTTCAACGAAAGTGGGCGTGTGTGAATAATTAACAACTTGCTAATGAGATCTGAGTTTTGTGTACGATTTGGTCCTTCTCACCGTGAATTTTAAGTTTAAAAGCTTCCATTGGGTACTGACTGTTTTAATTGGCCTTCATTTCAAGATCTGTGAGCATTCTACCCTGGTTGTTAATTCGAAAGAGCATTGTGCATGAAATAGCCTCCGAGCAGGTAATAAATAATCTGGACATTCCAGTACGACTGAACTTATCTTCCAGCATGCTACATGAGTATCAAATCTAGGCTACTTTGACTAATTCTTGGCATGAGGATCCGTTTTTGACTCACATTTTCCGCAATATTTTTGAATCCACGGGTACAGGTGGTCTGAAAAACAGTACTCTTCCCCAATTTTAGGTTGAACTTCAACGCGGGCTCTCATACCATGCGCTTTAATATTGCTATCACACTTGAGATCAAGGTGGTTAACGATGATAACAAAGCCAAAGGAATATGTAACAACCGTCATGAACAATTAACACAATTTTATGGAATGACTCCCTAAAGAGCACGTGTTTTTCCGTTAAAAGCATCTCAACACAGGATAGGACATGAATATGATCCCTTTCCCTTTACCATCGTAGCAACAGGTCAATAACGAGGAGAACCGCCGAACACCAAAAATGTTTTCACCCACCGCATACAATGACAATTCAGGCTACAGAGATCAGGTGGAATTCCGCTATGCGCCCTCAACTTGGTCAGATACGGAAAGCATAGACCGAGGCATCGGCGCGATGCGCATCAACGGGGTACGTCCGACCCTCGGCTTCTATATCACGACTATGCTACTGAATCGTATTGAGTAGGCTAGGTTTGTGTTTGAGTGTTCACAGGAAAGCGGAAAAAGGCAGTCTAACTGCTGAGGCAAGCGAAGGAGGGATGTGAGGGTAAACATGTCGCGTTAACAGGTTTTGAAAACTGCAGTAACGGGTAAGGGAGGCAGTTCACATGTGGATCATAATTAAGCAGAGAATTCACGCTACATTCAATGGAATGCCAAAAGCCAATAGGCGCATTTAGAAAAGCAGAGTTTCCTTATCTCTTGCTTCCCAAACCAGCTTAAAATTCGACCTTTAATAAGCCTTTCATCGTGTGGCTCACTTTAGATACATAATTGTTACCGTGTTGTGCCGAGTAATTGTTTTAATAACGTCACAACCGGTAGTCCTAGCAACCAAGATAAGGCCAGCTAGAAAGCCACACGTTGAGCTAACGTAAGTAAAAAAACCACAATTTTTATTTATTTCTGTGTGAATGTTGACAAAATACTTGATTGAAGGATGAGTGCTTACGTGAAAACAACTGCGAGAACTTTGAGTGTTTCTTTCCACCTGGGTCGTTGAGGTCTTGAATGGTTTTTTTCATGATTGGTCGCTGTTTACTTTATTTCAACAGTATTTGGCACCTTTTCGAGTGTTCTTCCTATGTGTTTTCACTGCTCTAGTGTAACAGGAAGGCTGGTCTTATTATTTAAAGAAATCCTTCATATATGTATCAGCGATAAGAATTGGGCAAGCATGAAGAATGGAGAGGTGGCTTGTATATGCTAACTGATGAACTTTCTTCAAATACTTTAATGCAGCAAAGCTAGAGTCTAATTCTAAGCTTAAATTTATTAGGACGAAGAAGATGAAGTGTTTATGGTGATTGGAAAGGAGAGAGAGAAGAGTGATGATGACCATAATGAGGCAATTGGTAATTCATTGGGGAGAATCTTGGGACGCCGGGAGGATGTGACGGAGCAGATGAAGCGCAGTCAACCCTACATGATGGCTCTGCTAGTTGGGAAGTCCCCCGCCTTTCGTTCGCCTCTTGGTAGTGTGGGTCAGGTAAAAACTCCATCACCACAGCCATTACTTCTGGCCTTTGTCAAATCGGCACTGTGCCCTCTACGATGATTACACTGCACGCTTCTGCGCTACGGATCGAATGATAAAGACCGTTAATTGCTTAGTCTTTTTATTGCTTGTATTCCAGATTTCTGGCATCAACGGAAGGGAACCACTCGATTCTGACGGTGGGAACCGATATTCGCCCTTCACTGGAGGTAAAATACTGTTTTATACCACCCACGTTAACTTTTACTTTGAAAGAGTACAAAGGAGTGAAAGTGCGTGTCACTGTTGTGGTATATGACTCACTTGAGAGTGCTAATTTCGCATAGTTACATACACAAGTGGATCAAGCACAATTCACCCCTCAAACAAAAGGAAGGCTGACTGCTTAACAATAAATAATGTGGAGGTAGTCGAGGGAGGATTCGTGCTGATGGTGATGCTCTTGTCTCTTAGTAATTGATCGTGAATCAGCATCTTTTATGCAAAAGCTCTTGATTTATCCCTATTCTTAAAAATCGGAACAAAATATTTTTCCAACCTTTTGCTGCCTAAACAAAGCCTGTCAAAGTTGTCACCGGTGGTTACGCATTAGGGTGAATCGAAGATGAGACCGTGTCTAAACCGCCTTTTTGCTAGCCTATCTGAATTGGGGGCTTGGGTGTGCTTGAGCCTCCACTTAGTCACTTCTTCCTGATAAAGTATACAATTTGAGTACCACTTGGAGTCACATGGATTGTGGAGCAACGGTTAAATCTCTTCTGATTGGCATGATATTTTGCGAGTACAATGCTTCGAAGCGTGCTCCAAGTTATCCGAAACTGCCTAGTTACAAGTCGGCTCTAAGTTAAAGATCATTATAGTGATTAAATAATTGGGATGGCGTAAAGTTTGGTGGGGTACTTAGCTATGTTGTAAATGAATTACTCGGCTGATTTCGGCTGTTGTAGGCTGGGGGGTGATCTACTTCTGGTACCTATTTTCGGTTCGCGGATTACCCTAGCGGCAACAACTGTTGACTCCGTGTTCGACAAATAATAAACCAAACCGAACAAATACACATACGTATACATATATCTGCACGCATATATACGGGTAACATTGCTAGAACCCCTGTCTCGTCTGTGTTATTCTTTGTGGTGCAATTGGTCTCCTCGCCTTAGCCAATCAGCATACGGCGGAGGGGCTGTTGTTCATTGGTTAGAATGTCCATGCGTGGGTTGGCTTGCACGTAGCTTGAAGCAAGCGGCGCCTCTCGACGACTCGGCCCAAAACACCTCAAAAGAGCACCTCGCATGTGAAGAATGTCGGCTGGGATTTACAAGAATAAGGGTGAGGGTCTTTAGACACAAATACCCCCACAGGTGGAAACCTTTATTTTCAAATTTTTTTAACACAAATCGTTGAATACATTTTATGCTTGGTTGTATCATAAAGTTATTTTACATATTTTACTACAAAATATTCCCACACCATTTACCTATGATAGCTTTTACAGAGCAAATGTCAGCTGCAAGTCCTTCTTATCAACTTCTCCCTTTAAAAGGCTATTTTTCTATTAGAACTACCTGCTATCAGCACTGTGAGTGGGTAGTAGAACATGACTCAACGCAAATGGCGCAATTTGATTGCAACATTCCGCCACATGACTTTCCAGGGAAAAAAAGTAATGCATTTTTTTTAGCTCCCTGTAATCAATGGTGCACAAGTAAACGCTGTTAGCGGGCTATTTAAATCGCAGATGTGGATGTCGATCTTTGCAAATTACTTTTCATAATAATTGGGAGGAAAGTGTCTTACAAAAGTGAATTTCCAGACGGGAAATAGCTTGAGAGAACAATTAGGCGCCCTGCTCACCCCGCGTCCAATAGGTGTGTCTGCCAGTCGGCTCCTTATGTAGGTTAGGTGAACCAAATAACAATCACTAAGCCTTTCTAAAAACCCAGATCCTAAATGTCTACCCCTAAGTTGACAGGGTTTGAGTGGTAATCAAGGCTCGACTGCCCTTAATTGTCGTTGGGATTGCATTGCTTAGCGCCTAATGTCAACTATGCTGCCTTCTTGGCTTTTATTTGCCAACCAATTTTCAGCTACTCCTTCATCTCACTGTCTGATTGGCGAAATGCACGTTTTCTGTTGTTGTTTCACGTCGTTCATGGCACAAATTTGCTTGAGGACTAAATTCGTTTCTTGTATGGCTGAAACCATGTCCCTAAATCCAGTAACGTCTCGAATCTCACGAATTTCTCCTTTTTGTTCAAAAGTCTTCTTTTCACAATCATCCCATACCAATATGATGGTTTAACCTCTTATGCCCAACGAAAGAACGTTAGGTGCACCCCACGATTTTTGGCAGAGTTTGGTGCTAAATGCAGACATCACTGATGAACTGGTGACGAGTCTCCTACTAACCTGATCGCCATAAGAATGCCTGCGAATTTGCTTCCTCCTCCAGATGGCAGGCGTCCGAGCCAACAGTACAACCGAATTGGAGTGATGCAGCCAGTCGCAGCCGTAGGACAAGTTTTCTCTGCCACCGCCATGTCATCCGCACCCCATGCCACGTGGGTGACAGGACCGCTGCAGAAGGAGCCCCCAAAGGAGTTCGTACCCCAGCTCCTCGATCCCGAACCAGCCTGTCAGAAACCCGCTCCGGATGCCATACCGGGTCGCAAGCCTGTCTACTCTATGCAAGAAGATGATGCCTTTAAGGTTAGCAAGATGTTGAGTATATATGGTTAGAGAGCGTTGGCATGCTTGCGGTCATTGCGAGTTCTCGTTGATTGAATCGCTAATGGCTTTCAGTCTATATCGTTATCCTTTCATAGCTTAATGCGACTCGATTATCTAGCTTACACGGATTACTGTTACAAATAGCTTATTTAAGATGCTACAGGGAGACAGTGACAGGAAGCAACTGAACTGACTGGGAGGTAAGATAATCTAAATTAGCAAGGAATGAGTAGTTGCTTATTTCAAAAAAATGATGATATCTGTACCGGACGTCGACGCAGAACCGCTTTTTGGGGATTCGCTTCGTTTGACCTGATTTTAAAGGTTGAAGATTTATTAGTTTCTCCCTTTAAAAAAGTCCACTTTTTTAGACAGCCATATTTATCAGGAAATAGGAGAACTAGCCAAATGATTGCCGACTTGGCAATTGTGCAAATCTCTATTTAAGTTGGTGACTCACCGAGGTAGTCGAAGTTTTTATAAGATCATCGTAAGTTTACCGGGTTTCCAAGCATTTCAATTGGTCTCTAGGATTGTGAGTCACAGGCCTATCTCGGTAGAAAGGCATGCAAATTCTTGTGCCAACGGTCGCAACTGAATGAAATGCACAAGAGGCTGTAAAATTTATGTCTGGCTTGCGCCGAAGCGTCTAGCACTTGGGGATAAAAAAAGACTTTCTTTGAATGACCTTTCGTGCTTTTTAGATTGTAAAGTCAAGAATACCAATTCCACAAACCGTCTGATTCCCTATTTGTATTTGTGATTGGTCGGTTAAGCTAGGACAACCCATATATGACTGGTCGATTGAGCGAGTCAGTGATCTCATTAACTTGTGCACCAATGGAATTCGCACAATCGAACTCTCGTCATCCTTCCAAAAATCAAAAGATGATTTTAAATTAAGACATGATTAAGTTACAATTCGATGTTACGTGAAATATATCACATTTCTAGGCTTTCCAGAAGGTTGACGAGCATGCGATGGCCGTGTCCTATCAGGAGCAGAACAGTTTCAACCAACTGATCTGGCAGTTGATCTACGCCAGAAATATCACCTCTGATCTAGAGCGGGTGCGTGCAATCTTCCTCTGGCTCTGCACCAAGGATCTGCATCAAATGAACTTTGATAATGTCACTCCCGGCTCACCGGAGGAGATACTCATGGGCATTCGCACTGGAAAATCTACCTATGCGCAAATTTTTCAAATTCTTTGTCGGTACGTGCTTTGTTAATCAACTAAAAGAACGACCTGATTCACCCGACGCGGTAGAAGACCATGTTTTCGTCTACCTTTTCTTTGCGCTTTCATTACTTATCGTCGACATTTTTCAGCAAATCATACCATGTCTTTGGCTTTCATGTTTTTCGGTTGGCGTGGTGTTGTACATCACCACATTTGTCCCCCTGACCAATTTTTTTCAAAAAATTTATTTTTATCACGGATCATTCCAACACTTATGCAGTGCCTTAAAACTCTAGTTCGGGGATGGCTGATTATGATTGGTTGGTTACCGATTAGCCAATAGCTGCTTAGATTGATGATTTGAAGCCCAATCAAAGCCACGGCACCGCCTTTGAATCCTCCAACAACGGTAGACAGGCCATGGTCGCTTCAACATCCAGTACTAACAATACCCCTTTTAAGAATCAATTACAAAACTAGATTAGGTCTTAAAATGGCCTCTGTGAAATTGATTTTAAATCATATTTCAAAGCGATGATAAAACAATCTGGGTTTTCCATCGAAATTGGATAAATTTAGATTTTACGCTGCAGTAAATTTATTTGGTACATTTGCTTCCCCACAAAGCACACTAAAGGCGAATGTGGCGATACGTTGCGATTTATACGTGCACATGCCACTAAACAACGGCGATTTTGCCCCACATTTGCGCCTAAACGTGTGAGATGATTTCTGGCCAAATTACTGCTTTTGCTATTTCAAACTGTCATTCGAATTAAAATGGCAGTGGCAATGCTGGAATAATCCGCCTCTTTTATTGGCATTCCACGAATAAACTGTCGATGTGATATCACTCCTTGTTCATTCATTGGAAGGTATGTAAAACCCCAACGGCGTAGAGCTGCCTTCTCCTACCCATCCCACCTGCCTTTCCTTCATTATCGTCAATGAAGGTACCCGCACAAGTGATCATGTTTCTGTTTTCTGACATCATATTGGTATCTTTTTATGCAACCTTCGTGCACCCTCGATATCCACTCCTGTTCCTTCCAGCGCGTGCCTTGATTGTAAAAAGCGTCTCCTGGTGACCCGAAAACAGGCGAACCTGTGGCTCCACATTTATGCCCAAACAGTAGACTTCTTAAAATGAAATTGGGCCACTATTAAGCTCCCTTTTTTCCTACGTTTTCTCATATTATGTGTGTTACACTTCGAGGTGAATTTGGCTGTATAACTATCACCTTTTTAATCCGTTAAGATCAATGTTAAGCTGCAGGGAGACTTGGAGAAGCGAGCTTGGTTAGTCACAATAAAGGGGAAAAAAGTGAGCTCTTTTTTCCTCTGTAACACACTAATTAAAAATGCATTACGATGTGGAGGAAGAGGCACTGAAAATTGATTGTTTCCATCGTTTTTCTCCTCTTTTTGTCCGGCATTATCTTTGCTTCCTAAATACCATGACCCTGTTTTGGTTCATGTGAACCCCCCTTTTGGCCTCATCATCATTCCATTTTTGATGGTTAGGGGTGGGTTTACTGCCCTCTTGGTGTACAGAATGACAATTTCCGTGTTAGATCAACACGAAAATTTTCAATAGGAAAAGGTGAACTAATTGTTTACTTGGCTCATTTTGGCCGCCAAATTTTGGGGCTGATTATTTTAAAATAGGCTGAATTACCTTTTCATATCGCCATTTTCCATGTTCACGGGGTTTTACCATTTTGGGATCCTCAGGAGGTCGAGCCAGACGCTACTGTGAAGCCAGGCGAAGGTTGATTCATTGATAACATTCATACATGTTACATCTGTGATCGTTGTTCTTCTACTCTCTGGTGATGGTTTTTCAGTTCTTTCTTCCTTCCTCTTGGTTGTGGTAGTAACTAGGTGAGCGTTTAGGGCGCTTTGCATTCTCGTAGAACTCTGCGAAGAGGAGCCCCGATGCTACAACAGCCAGTACATGGTATAACGAGCGAAGGCCGCTAATTAGACGAACGGAATGCGATTTTTAGTTCTCCTTTACTCCTTCCGTAGTTATGCCAACCTGCACTGCAAGCTATTGTTAGGCTACGCAAAAGGCGCAGACTACTCGCCAGGCATGCGATTTTCGGGTGCCGCTACGGGTCAACACTCGTGGAACGCAGTGCTGGTGGACGGGACGTGGCACCTGGTGGATTGTCATTGGGCGGCGCGGCGACTCATTGTGAAACGCGCGAGTGTGGAGAATGTGCGTTACATTTTGGACACCTTCTACTTCCTCACCAACCCCAGCCAGCTCATCTACACGCACTTTCCACACGACAAGGACTGGCAACTCCTTCATCATCCCATTACGCTGGAGGTATGGTTTGTCCTTCCTTTTTGTCTAATTATCTGGGATCAATCCATGCATACGTTTGCATTCATTCATTTATCTATCCATCCTGTGACACTGATAGTAGCGTACACTTCTCAATTTCCATAATGTAGCATTTGTCTTGTAAGAAGTACGTGATTTTGCATAGAAAGATGGAACAATTGTGCATTGTCATTTCCTGTCACTTTTGACAGACTTCTAGTAAACTTTTTAAATTTCTTCCCTATCTTCGTTGTCAAAGATGTATGCTTTTTACACTCTCTTGCTGCAATCTTAAACACCAAACGCTGGCTGCTTCAATTGAAGGAGTTTGAGGCGCTGCCATTGGTGAAGTCGGCATTCTTTAAGTACAATCTGAGTCTGGTGAGCCATCGCACTGCGGTGATCCTCTTCTCGGACCCCGAGACACGAGTAGTGATTGGCTATCCCAAGGATGCAAACAACACCTTCCTCTTCACCATTGGTCTTTCTTTTGACGACTCGGAGTTGAGTGAGCACTACAACAACACGTCACTCATGTGAGTTCACTTCATCCTCCCCTATTCGTGTTGAAAGACGTTGGATATTATGTTTGAGCTGCTAGATCGGTATGCTAATGAGGATGAATGGTTTCCATCACAATCTTTAGAGCATATTTCATGTTTGAGGCACTGATTGAGTCAATATTGAAAAAGGGTAAAAAATAACCTATGGTGTTTGGTTGATGGATGGATACTTAAATTGCATCATTCCTTGTGGCTTCGTAAGGCCTCCTCATTTATTTGCATCGGGTAAAAGTAGACGTTAATCGGCTTAAGGACAGGCAACTGTGATTGACCAGTCGGTCTGATAGCAAACATTAACCCTGCCAGGTTTCATACGAAACGCGTTGCTCCCCGTAACTTACCCAAGTGGCAATTAACAGGATTCCGGCGTTCATGCACTACCCTGCCTTTTGAAAGCTGCGGAACTCGCCCAGCCTATCACATCTTCACACCGAATAGCATGAATAAGTGACCGTTATTCTTTTATGCTTTTTTGATAGACTAGAACTGCTTCATATTCCGGATTTACAGCGCCAATTTCCGACTATCGGAATCTGCTAAAACCTTTAAGGCAGTTCTCTTTTCTGCACGCAGGCGATACGCGCGACAAGAGGTGATAGCACGTGAATGTTGCGTGGCCTTCTACATCCGTCCACCGAGACCGGGCGCCTACAAGTTGCTGGTGTATGCGAAGAAACGCGATGGCAGCGGCATGGACGGTATCCATCGAGAAGCGGTGACGCCCGGCATAGGTAGAGCGGGGGATGAAAAGAATCTTTACGGTGCAGTCTGTGAGTATCGTCTTATGGCCCGTACACCCTCCAACGCTTGTCTTCCACCATTCCCTCCCTGTCAGACCGGGAACTATGGCGTCACTGAGGTTGGTCTCTCTATTCCTCTACTCTCCTCTTGCTTTTGCACATATTGAGGTAGTCCAGAGTAAGTAATCCACCCCAACGGTACTCGCTCTTTTTACTTGGTGGAAGATAGGGCCGCGAATTAAATTCACACTTTCCACGCCCAAAACGTTACCGAAGCATGGATTTTGAGAATGCCTTAGTGCGTTACTGGCAGTAAGTGACACCTAAGGATGCAGATTCCAGTTGAGACGTTGCACAGAAGGAAGATACCATTTGATGGCTAGGGATCTTACCCTGGGCGTTCAGGGAAACTTCACATTTTAGAGAGGGCTTTCGTTATGGGAGGCTAATTGAAAATACCTCGCTGTATGACGTCCACAATTTGCATAGAAGGTGACTTTGCAACTACCTTTAGAATTGCCTCCTCTTCAAGGAGCAAAATTCATTACCCTCCATAGTAAAAATGGCATTTTCTAGGAGCGTCCAAGTATGCAGTCAACTCTCCAGTAAAGATTTTAGATGAACAAAATGAATTTTAAAAGCTTACCTCACGATATCAGATTGCCGCCGTACAGTTATTCGTTTTCTGCTTTCGTCTGGCCATCATTAACCTGATATCTGGTCCTGCACTCGATCAAACAGTGCAACCTGGCTAGAGGTATCCATTTCGGTTGGACTGACATTTTTGTGATACAGTAATTGGGCGTTTGCGTGGTGGTAGTTCAATGGTGTAAGCTTTCATCTAATAAAGGTGGAAAAAGAACGTCAATTTGTGAGAGGTTTCTGCTGTGATATGCCAAAATTCCCACTCCGTAGTAGTACTAGGGCGATATATAGAGGAAGAATTCAATGCTTCTATAAGACCGATTCCACTGGTTATTTTTTTTCTACGGCATCCTGTATTCATGAAGCACGAACTCAAGTTAGACAATCTGGGTGGGCACTTAAGTAATGAGCACATCAAGTAGGGATGTTATCGCCTGCTTCACATTGCAGATGTTTAACCGTTTCAACGTGGTGCCAATAGGCCCAGAAGCGGGCGAAGCAACCCTTAGAGCTCGAAATGGCGTCGTGGAGGTGCGTTTTGCTTTGATTGGTGGTTCACAGCGCCCTATGCCGCGGATGATGGGGCGACTGCGTTGTAGCCTCCTGCCGGAAGAAGCCCTCGAAAACTGCATCCTTTATCGGGTGCTCAAGAGCGGCACTGAGGCCGTCATCACTGTGTTCCTTCCAGAGGCTGGCGAGTTCGGTCTGGAGGTTTATGCTAGCGATCTTGAACGCGATGGGTCATCCTACTTTGCGGTAAGTTCTCTTTTTCCCTCTTCTTTCCTTTTCTGACCTACTCATTGGGATGAAAACATTTTTTGTGACCTAAAAGCGAGTCTAATTGTGCTCATGGCAGTTTATTGAGCCTAAGCGAGAGTTGTTGTCCGGTTGCCTTCGACATCCTAGTTTGGGCCACATTGCACTCATCTGTAGCATATAAATTAAGTTCTCCTTCTCGACGGAAATAACAGGTAAATTGATGTCGAATAGTTGGTTTGTAAAATCCGTCCGCTTTGTCTCATGGCTAAAAGGCCTGTAGGGTGAAGTGTGGTTCTGCACGTAAAGATAGCTGCGTGTGCCTGTGTCCCCTCAGATGAAAGAATATGCTTCCACGTGAACACAGCGCACTTTTCCCATCTACTTCACAGTTAGTCTCCTTCATTTTCCCTCCCCAGCCCTACCTCCTTCGTCCTGTCCCATCAATTTAAATGTTTTTACACTCGCAGAGGGGCCTCAAGTGGATTTTTAAATGGAGAAAAAGGAGGGAGAATAGGAAAGGACGCACAATTTCTATTTTAGTGCTTTTGAGAGACGTGGCATTTAATGGTTGATAACCACTCCTAAAAGGTGAAGTCTTGATGGTAGAAAGTTGAACCACCCATACGAACAAAGACCTGTCAGCAGGGGGCATAGGTGATGGTAAGGGGTGCCTATTCTACTCGTGAATTGATATCTCTCATAGGATAAACTCCTCAATTCGAGCATTAGAGGTCTATTAGCCTAGAAATAGTCTTATTGTCAGAAAATTGGGGACTGGGAGACACCTGGCCTGGGTGACATGAGTAAAGCATCGTCCAAATTACTGACATCCAACCAGAAGAAGTGGATAAGGCGGATGTAAGATTACTTATGGATCAAATGAATGCATATTTCTTTCCGTTGCACAGATATGGCAGTACCTCATCATCTCAGAAGTGGCTGCATCAGAACGCGGACTGCCCAACTTACCGACAGGTTACCTGGGTCCGGCAGCCCGGTTTTATGAGCTCGGGCTTCAAGTTGTCAGCCACTCCGATCCTTTCATCCGTGCGGAGGCAGGTGAGCTGCGCATCCAACTTGCCTACCAGCCACAGCGTCCTTTGAAGATGATGGCTCAGCTCATCTTTGCTTCCAATGACGCCAGTGAAGACTACTCACAAATGGTTAGTAGCCAGTGTGTTTCCTTTCGAAAAGACTCTATTAGAAATATCTGACAGTTTGTGTAAAGTCAAAAAGTCAGAATTGACTTTAGTAACAAGATTTTATTTAGCGCGCTGAATTATGCAAGAGCTAAGTAAAGAATAGTGCTTTGCTTCAGTTTGTATCTGTGAAAGTAACCAACGAAAATCACAGCTGATCTATTGGAGGAGAAGCATTATTACGTAATTCCGTAGTAAAAATAGGTACTGATGTTGGCATTGCATCGTTTTAAGGCTGCTCAGCGCTTTTATTCTCAGAAATCCTCTTGACATGTTGGAAGTATCTAGTGGAAAGCTGCAATTTGTCGCGCATCCACTTTTTCTCATGTTGGCCCCGATTTTTAAAATCTTCATTTCCCGTCAATTTCCGTGTTCAGAATTAGGCTCGATTCCGTTTCAACATTGCTCTAAGGAATAAAGAGATGCCCAAGTTTATGAGTGATACAAACATTGACCTTCAGGGAGGTAGTGACAACCCAAACCGATTGAAAATCAGAAGTTATTTTCCGTTAGCGCACCAGTTTCTACTAGCAATAAATAAATGCCATCTTGATGAGTTTCCACCTATTCTTGAACCTTATCCAAAAGCATGCTGGCAGTTATCCGAAGAGGAGTCAACGTTTTTCTTTATTGGTATTTTTTGGAGAAAGTAGCAACCCTCCGTCTCATGCGACTTGTCAATCTGGCATGGCAATGAGATCTGTCAGAAATGGATGACAACCATTTCATTGGCTATTTACATCTGTCACCAGGTTTGAATTCCTTCTAAGTTTAAAACAGGGAGGTGAGAGTTTATAGTTGGGTGTTCCTAATGTCCACATTTCTACTGAGAACACTCCGCAATAACGTCAAACCTGCTTTGGCATCTGGCAAGAATGACCAACAGCCAAGCCTTTACGAGGCCTAATGTCACCACTCAATATGTAAAAATACGATTAGCTGTCCACGATAAGGAATTTTTCTTCCAAAACTTATTCACTTTCTGACCATTGTAAAAAACGTGTAGTCAAGGGTCCTTTGAAACAGAAAAGTCGGTTTTAAGGAGGGGAAAGCCATAAATAGTGGTTTCTTTCTTCCCGTGCTTCATTGTGTTAGCTTGTGTTAGTAAGTCTTCTGGGGTAGGGAGATCATGAAATGGTATTTGAAATCCGCTAGCGATGGCCGGAGAGAAGGGAGGAAGGGGACTGATAGGATTCGTTGACATTTCTTTTTAGGTGTTGCAACAAATGCGCCTCGGCCAGGTCTACTTTCTTGTACGCATCCCTCGTCTTGGCTTCTTCAAACTGCAAATATATGCTCTACCTGAGGGTGACCGGGATGACTCCTTGCCAGGGGTGTATAACTACCTCATTGAGGTCAGCAAAGCCACCCACCGGTTGCGTGGGCAAATAATGCCCTTTCCACAGCAGTTCGCGCATTGGCGCCGTAGTGGATGCTACCTTGACGCGCCCACTGAGGGCATCCTCGGTCTCGACGCCAACGGCCGCCTGATGGCGAATCCACCAGCTGAAGTGGCCTTCTGCCTCGCCGTGCCAAGTGCGCACAGCGTTGCAGTGGTGGTGGATGATGACTGGACCTATCTGGAGGCTCGTGGCGACCGCTGGGAAGGTACTGTGCCCATGCGAGCCCACTGGGGCCGCCAGTCACGGCTCTCTGTATGCGCCTCCTACTCTCAACACGATGCGAACTTTAGCACTTTGTTGGAGTATACGTTGGCGCTCTAAGCTGATACTGAACCCGATCTTCGATGTTATTTTTCTAATGTGAGCAGCTGCCTCACTTCTTGCACGCACCAACAGCCAGTCTCTCGCGCCCTTATACATGTATCCACGACATCACATACCCACACGTACACAGACATCTAGAAAAGCCTCTATTCTCCCGCGAATGCCCCTTTCTTGAGAATTCGCCTACAGAAGTCAATTTACTGGTAGTATATTACTGTATTTAATAGCTATCACGCCTTTCCAGACGCCAACAACACTCTAATTTCTCGATTGATCAGCAATGCAATCTATGTATACTGAGGTTTTTCCACTTTGAGAAGCAAATTTAACGAAGGTGGAAAATGAAGCCTAAGCTACGACCACCTCTAATCACATCTACTTATTTAGGTATGGATCTCGGTTGAGAAAGAAGAGGAATTTCAGAGGTCACATTTTCCACAACAATCCCTTTCCTAGTTCAAAGTTGACTGAAACTGCAAAAAGAAAATAAAATAATATTGGTAGCATTTGATGCTAAGGATCCATTTTGCCCTTAGATCCCGACAGTGAACGAAATGCTGAGCTCATAAGATACGCCGATAAATGTCTGGTCCTGCGGCTATTAAGACATTTTACCTATGGACGAGAGCATGGATCTGAGACAAACAGACGGCTCGAAAGTGCTCGGTAGATTACCCAAATTCTGAAAGGGCATAACGGTGGTAAGAAATACAAGCGTAAAATAGTGCCAATTGAAGAGTAATGAAGGCATGAGTGAGGATTTTGTGAAGCGGTAATTCAATTTCAAAAGGGTAGATTCGATTGCGTCAGTACATGGATAAACAACGAAAAGCAGCAGAAATATGGGCAAAAAGGAGTAAATTACGACGAGATATTGCTAACTCTCAATTATGAAAAGGAGGTAAAACAGAACTAATTAAGATGTAAAGGAAGGGTGAAAACACGGCCACCCTACGCAGCTGCAAGATGACAGCAGATAATTTTCATCCCGAAAAACGAAAAAAAAAAACAAGGTGATATCCAAACCCTGCAGAAGCCTGTCAGTGACAGCAACCTGAAACAATACCTCCACACTTTGTCATCAACAAATGAGTAACCTCGAGAAGATGAGAATAGACGGGCTGATTCACCAAGCTTTCTGGTACGCTCGAACTGGAACTTAAGGTGACCACCAGCTCTAACCATACACTCCTTTGAACTTGGCCCAACACTAGACCCTGAAGAATTAAGCTCTCGTTTCACCTAAATTCTACATTAAAATTAATTAGACTCGAAAGAAAAAGTAGTTCCTGGCCACATGGATCGACTGTCAGAAGTATAAACATCAGAACCCGATGACCCAGAAACGGTAAAAATACAAATGAAGGAAAGAAATGATTCATATTTCAATGAAACGTCATATAATCACAAAAAAATACCAAAAAGTCAGTTTATAAGCCCTCACCATTTCAGTAAAAAGTGTACCGGTTCACTCTTTAGTTACAACGGATGAGCTGATAGATTCTACGGAAAAAGCGTCTTCTTTACCTTCATCTTCTGCCTTCTTCCCCACATTCATCTGAATCTTACTCATTTGTGGTGGCAACGGCTTGGTGTCGGTGCGATGATGGTAACGACGTAACATTTGCCCACAGAAAGTGAGACAGTCAAGAACGAGTGTGACTGCAACGACAAAGACAAGCCCAACAAACCAGATGTGTTGGTAAATAAACCATAAGAGTGGGTTCAACACCGCAGATATAGTCAGAGTTGCGGCGTACCAGCGTAAACCATTGGTCTCCAAAATTAGCCGCCCCGAGAAAGTGGGGAAGTCCTAAAGAATATAAAACAAGCTACTTAACATGTACAAGTGGCTTTACTACCTTGCTCTTATACTGGAGCAGGACCCACCGCTTAGGTGCTTGGGCACCTGACTAGTCGAGTGTAAACGGGAGTAAACACTGAAACACTGTTCATTACCACTGAGAGGACTTCCGGCCTACTTAAACACTATGTAAATAACCAGACTAGAATATTTATAATAACTCCTTTAAAATTCTTTAGTGAGTGGGAACTGCAAACTAAAACGCTGTCTTGACTGAAGAGAAAATTGTCAGTAGAAATGAAACGCATGCCTGATTGTCGAGGTAATTGCTAGAGAAAACGACACGAAGCCTCTGTTCTTTTTTGCAGAAATTGAAGAGGTAAAATGGAGCGTACAAAATGGTATCCATAATGTCTACCAACCATGGTCGGTATGTCGGCAGAAGCTGAAATGGGAGAGTAGAAAACACGCATAAAGTGAAATGTAAAACAACTTTAGTGTTATCATACGTACCTTCAACTGTTTGAACTCACAGTGTTTGAAAGGGTAATTGAGTGATTTTTATCCAATGAGTACAAATGCAGTCTCAGAGAAGAAATGTCTAGAAAGACAAGAAACAAAACGACCTAAAATTGTAGCCTAAGTTATAACGACTAAGAATGATCCTCCTACCGTAAAGTAAGATAAACCTTAGATAAGCAATGTCACATGGACTATTCAACACGTCTACAACCAGAGTCTTCGGAGCAGATCAACCACCACAATACAACTATGTTATTGTCTCAGCATGAAAAACACCCAAAACAGGAACTTCCTACTCTAAGACCGATGGAAAACACAAGTCACATGTTTGTGGTGCCTAAGCCAATAACGAACATAGCTTATCCATTTCGCACGAAACAAGGGAGGAAAAATAACCGACATAAAGTAATTACTCAAAAATATGAGCTGGAACAGGATGGGTTTAGCCCGCCCAATTGCAGAGAAACTACTGTAGCTACCAGTATTTTTGGGTGATCTCTGGTCACGTTTGCGAGTTCAAATGTGGATACTGAAAAGCATTTGCAGAGTACTTACCTGCATTACGATTTTCGGGAGAATCTGGTATAGAAATGATAAATTCGATTTTGTAGTCCTGACCGGGAGTAAAGAACTGCGGAAGGCAAAACAAATCATTCAGGACAAGACGCAATGGAAAATCACCATGGCCATATTAAGGCTACCTTTACTAAGGAACTGCTTTTACAAATTATCCTTCCCAAAAAAAGATTTAATGTTAACCAATTTTCGTCTGTAAATGGATAAAACTGCAGTCCTTCATGGCGAGAATTGGCTTTGAAAAGCAAAAAGCAAGTAAGTAGAAGGACCTACCGAAGCCCCGAATTCAGAAAGGGAAAAATCATCGGTGGAAAATACGTGTCTATCCTTTTCAGACGCCCTAAATCGAGATAATTTCAAGAAAATAAACTTACACGAAGCCAAGGTGAATCTCATGAAGACTACTTAAATTGGGGACATAAATATGGCAGATGATGCGGAACGTGATGAAGGCGCAGAGTATGAAGAGAACTTGAAGAGCAATACAAGCACTCAATTTCCTCAATGCGCTGGGTGGCATTGTTTAACCGTCTGCTAAACTCAGGAACATTTATCTAGAAAATCGGGTGGGTAGAGGGCAGTGGAGCAGGCAATTTAACAGTATTCATTAAAGAGAATTTCAATTAAGGAGTGAGAGCATGCTGATGGAAGAGTACATAAAATGGCAATCAAATCTCTTCCTCAATGCTTGATCATCTTGTGCCAAGTGGTTGAATAGCATTGCAGCAGTGAATGATTTGATGCCAATTCATTAGCAATCAGATAAATATTTGCCATTTTTCACAGCAGAGATAGGCTCAAAACTCAGGAAAATCCCTTATACAATTAAGTGGCGACATGTATTGTAAAATGAAAACTATATTTTACAGTAATACATTTTTTCATTATTAAAGTCAGACAAAAAGCCAGTGCAACAAAGCACGAATTTGGAATGATGATGCCTCATTAGAGTGAGATAAAAACAATCAAGGACGGATGGAAATTGTGACTTCAATGATCATCTATTATTCAATAGCCTGGTATCAAAAGTGCAGAACCTAAAACGGATGAATATGCCACAAGTCAACATGGGAGACTTGTGCTCACCAAATTTGGTTCTCAAATTCAATGTCAATACTTGAAAAAATGTGCAAGAAATGGTTCCCAAATTTAAAGGTTTGTGTTTGGTCATTAGTTGATGAAAGGGGTATTAAGCTGATAAAGCTTCGAGCATCGCCTGAACGGAGGAATTTCGATAGCGCCAAAGAAGCATTCACAAAGACCCATATTTTTTGAAATACAACCGCATTTACCAGCCGTTTCACTTGATAAGATTTGGTGGTTAAACTAATGGAGTTAACACATATATAGATAAAAGTAACACGCAAAGTGCAACGGTGTGGAAAAAAATGTAAACCACACAGACGTGTCAACATGACTGACACACAACCTGAGAAGTACGTCCTTACGGGGAATTCCAATCAACATACACCCGTCAAATTACTCCTTGCTGCCTTTTCAAAGAAATAGTATAAACAAAATATTGGCCAGAGTGTCACATCGAAGTGATTGCCTCTCTACTATAGGTAATAGACATGGGACAAACTTCAACGGAAAAAAAACATAGTTTAAATGCTGCGAATGGTCTTGGAAAAAGGAATTGAATGAATTATGTCGACGAAAGTATATTGGTAAATGTCGTGAACGAATAAGGATAAGAGTAGTTGCATCTAGGATTTCAACATCTATACAAGATCCCAAAAGGTACTAATAAAATACACCATGACACAACGCAAATAACTAACTGAGTTGAATTGAAAACCTCAGCTCTTATGGTACATCCTTGAAGTTTACGTTGTGGTTTAAAGTATATTTTATCGAATGTCTTCCGAAAAGGGCACATTTGCGCCATTATTTATACTTCTAAACAGTATTTTTGCGTTTGCATAATCACGCATTTTAGTAGAAGCATTGATTAGATTTAAATATGTTAACTACTTTACTTATGAGCCACCGTGGATCATTTAATGACCACAAGTTATCTCGTAGGTGTTATTATTTCTTGAACACCGTTTATTTCGGATACCGTCGTATCAGCGCATAGTTGATTTCTCAAGGACGCACACTATTTTAGCATGAAAGGGAAGCGACATTTTCTAGCCAAACGGACATCATTATTTGGAAGTGAGCACGAAGAAGATCCTACAAATTATATTCCGTCCTTGGTGTCTCCACCAGGTATTTCTTTGACAATTTTTCACAGGGTTAGTAATACGGGATCATACATCTAAGTCGCACAGCTATGGGGATTGGTGGAAACCCGTCGAAAATCCACTGCCTGAGAAGGTCTTGATCTTTTTCCTGAAGCAAAATTGTGTAGGCTAAGCCTCAGTTTTTCGGTCGAGTCCGCTCTACAGCAAATTCGTCTTCGATGAATGAAATAGCAGTTGAGTGTATTGCTAATATAATTTGTGAACCTAGGGTTTCCATAATAGCGCAGTTGAGGGAAGTAATTCAGATGGAAGTAAGTTTTTCAAGCAGTTAATTTGCTAAGGATAAAAAATTCTATTAGGAAAGTCAACGTAGTAGTCGTTAATAGGGGGCACTGTAACCTCAAATCCTTTTGTTGAAATGCTTTTTAGAAATGCACTAGATTTTCGGCTCTTTTTAAAGAATTGGTTTTTGTGTGTGGTTGAGTGTATGGGTGTCTTTCCAACTTTAATCTAATTTCCCAGACCGTTACGCCTTTCTAATTTATTGAAGCAGAGGCGGCCAGTCTCAACAACAGCGCATCAGGCGAAACAGAACTGGGACCAGAAGGCGATCAAAAGGTTTGCGCATCAACCATTGATATGAGCTTATTTATGACCAAATTGAAAACATCCTATACATATAGGGCTCCCTTACAAGCACACAATCAAATGCATCCGTACATTTTGAGACAGAAAAAGGCCTTGACGACCTAGGGTCAGGCGATACTGACATAATAGAGAAAGCCAAGACTAGAGCAAAAGAGCGCCAAATGCTGAAAAGCGAACAGAAAAATCAAGAAGAAGCGGATGGTCATTCTTACCTAACTGATCTTGAATCCAGCCTTATTAAAAAGTACACGGCAAAAAACCACAACTCTTCACCCATGGGTCCATCAACTGTGCTGGAGGTCACCCAACCAATGACCGATGAGTCTGGTGAAACACAAAAGGAGTTGCTTGAACGCAGAATGAGTGAGAGGCCCCCGGCGACGCACACAGTTCGACCCCCGTGGTACACTGAGGAGAAGTCCATTAGCAAACTAGTCAGTTCGCAAAGCAAATCGGAACCCAAGAAGTGGAGCTTTCAACGAACCTGCAATCAAATAGACTTTCCAAGCTATACCGCGGAGGAAATGCGTGTACGTAACACTTTCCACTTGGTATAGACTGATTACCTGATGTCATCAGTAGGCTCAAAACGACTTGTTTTAGGGTTGAGGAAAAACACAGAATTGATGCAGAGGTAATTTAAACTTAAATCTTATGGTGTCGTACCCACGCGTCCACCGTACTTGATTGGAACACCGAAGTAGAATTCATGGTTTTATGAATGTTTTACAAAATGGGAAGTGGACAAGGAGGAACAAGTTGGACTTACATACACATATTAATCGTTAAGAGCATTTTACTAAAGATTTCATCTATGCAAATGAGTTGACCCATCTTTAAAGCCCACATTCTTAAGTACATTTTCGTTTGCCCATGTCCGGAATGGGGCAGCTAAGACAAGGAAGAAATATTTTTTCCCAGAACTTATGGCTAATTATGAGCAACTCCGCCATAAAATTGCAGATAGTCCTATTTTAATACACACTTCGACCCTTATTTAATCCAATAGGCAAAAAACTAAAGCCAAGAGCATCTCTCCGGAGAGCCTGTCGCACCTAGTGGTAATAAAGATACTTTTAAAATCAATGATGGAATGTTTGATTATTCGTTAAGGATGTTGTCGCTACCACTTTATATTTATGTATCATAGTAATAAGTCATGGATAAACTTTTAACGTATGACTAGAGCGCCAAACAATTAGGCTTCCTAAATACACTGCTTAGAGCTCTTAACTTCGTTGCTATATAGCTGCCGTCAAGGATGAATTTCTGCTTAATCAACTTCGCATTTTATTAAGGGTGCTCGACCGACGATAATAATGGAATCGAGACACAAGAAATGCACCTGGATGCCGAGTTTGGCACCAGAAGTTGTCGCCGAAAGTCAGGTTGGAAGGCGATCAATCTCCAGTAGATTATCGCGCGGTGGATCCCTCAAGGCGAATGGAGCCTCCTCTAAAAAGTCTCCGCGTCGTGCGGTAAGTCAGGAAACTTTAGCAAAAAAATTGAAAGAAACAAAACTAGATTCTCACACTGGTTCTACTAGGCAAATGAAAATATGCAACTCCCCTTGAGATGGATACCATGAAATTAGGATAATCAGGAAAAATGCCAACTTTCCAGGGAAATGGAAATTTCGCTCCGGCTTAATAATGAATGCCAGCTAGAACTAACAATAGAATCACTAAACTAATCGCGGAAAAAGTGGACGAAGCCAGTACCACGTAGGCTTCTAGCAGTAAACAACCAAACTACTACATTGCCCAGTACTTGGTATATCTTAATTCAAATTTGTGGTGGCAAATCCATTTACCCTTTTAGAATGATGTCAACCTTCCACCCTATCCAAAAATTTCGGCCCCGTACGCTATGGACTGACTGAGAAGACGCAATTACTTTAAGACACCAAGAATTGATAATGATAACATCTTGTAGTAAGAAAAACCTATCTCTGTCTCCTTGTTTCAAGCTATTAAACGTGTATCCGTTGACTAGGAGTAAATACGACCACAAACACACAATGGAATGAGTTAAATGGTCTAGAAGGGATAAATATGAATCCAAATAAACCCATTCACAAGTTATGAAGTTAAGCTCGTTATGCCGCAAGCAGTAACTTGAAACCTTACGGAGCACAGCATCAACGATCGACTTCCCTAATATCACAGTCATTAATAGAAACACCAAAAGTGGTGGGTGAAGTTGCGATAGAAGTGTATTCACCGAAACCTACACTTTATCTAAGATCGAATTAAGAAAATATCTCATTTTCAATGATTTCCTTGAGACTGGCCAGATCGAGGGGAACATGAAGCAATTCAGTGCCATCAGAATCCTGAAAAAATTCACATAAACGAAAAGTAAGATACTATGTAATTGAGTGGCACAAATAATGAATATGCATGCCTTTGAGAACTTGATGAGTTTGTGGTCCTTGAACTCGGTCAGCTGAGCTCGCAATGTGACTTCCGTATTGGTCAGAAAGGCATCACGGCAGCGCCAGTACAGTTCCTCTAGTGGCATTCCCTTAGGCACTGACAGTGGGAAAAAAGACTCAAGCTTCTCTTCAACTCCAAATAGCAGGACTAACGAAGGATGGGGATGTTTACCTGCTTTCTCTTCCTCATTCCTTTTACCCTTCCTCAAGGGACCCTTAGCATCCGTTGTCTTCTTGACAGCTTTTGGGCGTAGAAGAGCTTGAGCCTCCTCGAATGCCTGAACTTGGTGCTCCACTAGTAGGCGGAAGATGTCGCACACGTTTTGCGTCAACGAGGCCATGACATGTCGCAACCGCGTAAGCGCCACCACATCAACATCGGGGTTGAGGAAGAGGTGTCGATCCACCAAATCACTGCTCATTTTGCCACTGCCCCCGAAGAGTTCCTGTATCAGGCGACTTTTAGCGAATCCAGCCTCGACCGAATAGGGCAGCAGAGTTGTGCACTCCTCCCAGATCCAGGAGAACCGCGAGACTTCGACTTGAGACCATACTGGAGAAGCAATGGATTGTGAAGGTGGTACAACCAGTCACGTATGTGAGTCAATATATGAGTTGATTGTTTTTGCTCAATCAAACTCGGCGTTACGATAGAAAAGTAGGAATACTTTCTTCAATGAAGACAACCGTTTCGTGTAAAAGTTAATATTTGAAAAAGCGTGGAACTATTTGGTTGCAAACCAAGCATCACTTGACAGTGACTCGAATGCTTGATGTAGCGAGAGTCAAAATACAATTTGATTAAATGCTGCACTGAAATTATGTTTTAAAAACAGATCAACTGAATGAAATTTTGCCTTGAAGACGTTATTGCTAGGAATATGCTCTACTAGTTGAAGGGGTGCATCATTTTTGTGAATCATACACGAAAGCTAATTGGGAGATCGAGCTGATGCAAAGGCCAAAGTAGTGATTCAATGGAAAGAGACTTACAAATGGGCAAATTAACGTTATCCATGGTAGCCACAATGTGAATGTGTGGGACCGCGGCAAGACGGGCTAAAACGGCCTGAGCCCTTACAGTGCGCAGGTTCTTTCCATCTATGCAGTTGATCAGCAAAAAGAGGGGAGCATCCGCTGCAGCTGCACAGGACAAACAAAAACATGCATTTTTCAGCAACATGGGCACACTAGTAATAGGCACTGGAACTGACCGGGTCGGGAAAAGTGATCAATGACGAGGTCCAAACGCTTGTCTACGGCGGCAGGAGCTTCTTCCAGCTGCATCACCTCATCGACTATTACATTGAGAATCTTTTGAAAAAAGTGGAACTGAAACTTTCATGCAAACCTTTCGAATACTGATAGTTGATGAGTACCCTGATACTACGATACAGTTATCTCCATTCAAGTACTCTTTTTGAAGGCGGGATAATAATCTTAATTTGGAACCAACGCCATAGAGAAGGATGTTAAAACCTTCCCTAGAGAGCAAAAAACCATGTTAGAAATACCAATAAGTCAGAAATAAATGAAAATATGGAAACACACGTAAGGTATATACGAAAATCCGGCAGCAGAGTGTCACCGAGCTTTTTAAGACGTTGCTCCAAAATATCAGTGTAGGGGGGATGATAGTCAGACAATAAAGATTCGAGTTTTGTTAGATCGGGTAGCCCACTTTCACGGTCTGCTCGAAGTTTTGCCAGCGTCCGTTTGCTAGTTTTTGCGGAACGTTTCATGAAGTAGTCATCGACAGCTTCCCACTGTGATAGAGCCGCTATTTGCGGACCAAATTTGTTCTTACTTTCGAAGGTAATTGCGCCTTCTTAAGATCAAGAGAAGAGATCCCAGTTTTCACACTGAGGGCATTCCTTGCAGTTGGTAGCACTAAAGTGAAGGTAGGGAATGAAGACGAGATAAGTAGAAAATCTCCGGAAGAAATAAACGCAAAGAATAAAAGAAATCAAACTATAAAGCACACATCACCATGACTGGAACAGTAATAGTGGCAAACTATATGGGTAACCGTATTTCACAGATTATGCTTGCATAGAACCTTTAAGGTGTTAGAAGAGCCAGAAACTACCAAAACGTGAGCTAACTTGATCGGGAACGTCGCTGAACATCAGTTGTAGGCACGCTTTCCAAACACTTGGCCGCAACGGCTGCAGAATATAGGCTTAATATGAAAGTTACCAACACGCGACATTGATCTAACGGACGACCGCAGCTTGGTCGTTGACGTATGAGCGATTGCAGCCTTACTAGGAGAGTTTAGTCCTGAAGATAATAGAATACTGAGTAAAAAAACGCACCAGATGACCGCATCTACACACAAAGGACAC
Organism: Taenia solium; assembly: GCA_001870725.1. Classification (NCBI taxonomy): domain Eukaryota; kingdom Metazoa; phylum Platyhelminthes; class Cestoda; order Cyclophyllidea; family Taeniidae; genus Taenia; species Taenia solium. The sequence continues at coordinate 45,724 of MIEF01008183.1, read as the reverse complement.
ACTTCATCAACCAATAATTTAGAAGATTCAGGGTTTAAGTTCAACAAGATTTTCGATGTGGATAGTTAAAACAATAAAAGCCAGGTACAATAAGCATACATAGTTTACACTTCCACCATTTATTTCGGAACTAAAAAACGAAACACAGGCAATTAAAAATCAGGCTTAACAGCCCATTTGGCCAAAATTCCCGGTAATGTTTCCGGGTAGGAACGTTATAATTGAACCTAATTGTATTTTAGGTTGTTTGATTTCGGTTTGACACAACCAAGGAATCTAAAATGAACTATAAGTGTCAAGTTTTCTTTTGGCATTCACAAATTTAAATGAATAATCTAATTAGTCATGGACTTAGTGCTGAAGGAGTACATGTTTGTTTGCATGTTTTTCTTTATGAGGAACCTAACGTTTTATCCCCAGTATTGCTTTAACTATAATTTTCTACTTTATGAATTAACCGTAATTAGTTATTTACCCGAAGACGCAAGTAGAGGGGCTGTTACCAAGTCTTTAATCATACTTTAGCCCTATACTTACGTTGTAGCGTCCCGAGACTCCCTTTAAGGTAAAAGAAGGCATAGCATTGGGGCAGAATATATATTCTGGAAACAGAGGGCTTGGGGGCTGTTGGCACGACCCAAAGGCCGTCCAACCGGCTAGTACAAGATGGCCACCCAAGTGACCGAAACCGGCAGTTCGAACAAACAAAGTATTGCATACGTTTCCATGTAGGAATGCATTACATGCAAATTCGTTTCAAACAGTGAGGTGTGTTGACGATTAGGAAGGTGCAATTGAGGGTGCTTTACGCCTGTTTGCATGTCTTGGTGTAGCTTCCCGAGACTTCCTTTAGGGTAAAATAAGGCATAGTACTAGGGCAAAATATGTATTCTGGAAACAGAGGAATTGAGGACTGTTGGCACTGCTCGAGGGCCGGCCATCCGGCTGGTACAATATGGCCACCCATGTGACCGAAATCGGCAGTTCGAACAAACAAAGCATTACAATCATCGCCACCTTGACTAGACAAAAGTCGAGTCGCACTAAGTCACCTAATCGAATGAAGGCTAAACATAGACTCTGCCCATCAAAGTCTTTGCATTAAAGATAAGTTGACCACTTAAATTTCAAGACCGACAGGTGACAAGCGTTCAAACCATTTTTTAGCGGAATAGTAATGTCTTCATAAGCAGTCCGGGGTCTCGAGGCGGACTTTTTTTAAAGAGATTTGGGATTTATGCTGAGAACACTTTCAATTTGGCTAATTCACAAACTGCAAACATCAAGTCTTTAAGATCCTTAGAATGTGACATAAAGGTGGTCAAATACGCCGCTTAAATGGCAACAATCGTCTTGAAGAATATAACTGAACCACCTCAGGCAGTATGGTACCACTGCCCACCATGTGACAACTGCTGTTCTTTTCCACACAGTACAAGTCGGTGGTCTAAGGGCTAAACTGGTCAGAAGAATACTGCAATTGTCGCTTATGATGTCTTCCTGCCTCCTTGAAGGAACGCTTTGATGGGCCACAGAGTGGAAAAATCGCTTTCTCAACATTGTTAGGAAGATGTATCAGATGGGGCCAAACGAAATTTGAGCCGCTTTATCAAAGGAGCCAGATTGCACAGGACCAGCAACACCCAGGATACCTTTTAAGACCAAGTAGATGTTTTGTGCTGCATACCCGTATTTGTTATCAATTTTTGGATTATTTCGGCGATTAATTTAATGAATATTTTGCCGAAGAAGACAGGGCATTTGATACGGCTCATTGCTGTTACTGTTGCTTTTGAACCGACAACTCATCTAGCCGTAATCGCAACGTGCGAGTAGATTCATGGCCTAATTAAGTGATTTGAGGTTAATTAATCCCGAAATTTCAGAAAAGCTATCTCTCCAGTCATGGAATCAGCTGGATTTAATCAAGATAGCATCATATTCATCCACGAGTTAATGTTTACAAGTCCTAGGATCCACACCAGGGTGCTTTAAAAATGGGTTGCTTCCGGGGCTTCTATGAGCAAGTTATCTCAAGTCTGTAGTGGCCAATGAAAAAAAACAATGCATAAAGACGTGACGGCAGATGTGCTTATTGTCAAAATGAGGGCGCGACGTGCGTGTTCAGGCCTTTCTGCTAAGTCGTGGGGACTGCGCCACGGCCTAAGTCACTAGGAGAGCTTAGCTACGCCTATTTGTAGTAATGGCTTGACCTTGGGTGACTTCCAGTTTACTGAAAGCATACCTCAACGTAGTCACCATAATTCAAAAGGGAGTGGGTAAGATAGCAGTTTCTAGAGTGTACATGAGCTATTAGCGCTGTCAGAAAGCTTCGGTGGACGTTTTTCAGGAGCTGCAGCCATCCTCATTGCAAGGTGGCAGAGCGTCTTTGGAGCTGATTCTTAGTCATGGAAAACATCGAAATTCGTAAAATTGCAGTGACCGCACGATAAATGAACCTAAAAATGTTTGTAACACAGGTGTTACTGTTAAATTAAATAGTCTCTTAGATTGGGGGTTAAAGATTTTCAAAAGTATCCAAGTCTTTTGCTCGATCTCACAACACAAATAGATACGGTAGCAAATCTTTCTTATATTGGAATGACTTCACCTTTAACTCTTTTGTAGCGGTCCCAGACTTCCTTTAAGGCAAAAGAAGGCACAGTACATATATGTACAATACATATATTCTAGAAACAGACGGATTGAGGGCTGCTGGCATAGCTAGTACAACATGGCCGCCCAAGTGACCAAAACGGGCGGTCCGAACAAAGTATTACACTTTAAATTGTCTAGGGTATCATCTGCTTACTGTAAAATCTCTACCGATATCTTCAAATACAAAAAGCTCAGACTCATTTTAAGCAAAACATATTAAAAACAAATACATTTCCTTGAGGTGACTTTGACTGGAATAAATAACTTTAGAGATTTAAGGCTGATCGCCTCAACATTTAAAATTGTAGCCTATTTCACAAGGAAGCAGCTTTACCAACGTTTTCAAAACCCTTCAATACTCTCCTCTTTAAGTGACTAGGTCTATTTCACGACTCTCGAATTAGCTCCTGGAGTTAGGCATGGAATTACACTAAACGGTTCCAAAGTGCTGAGATGCATTACCTTCACTTTCCCAAAAGAAATAATAAAACGACTTTAAAACTAATGCAAAACAGAATGCAGCGAGATGATGCCAATGATGAGGCGTTGCATGACACCCAGTGATGGAGCTCCGCCTGCCTCCACGAGCAGTTAGTTGACCATCAAAGGGTAAGAAGGTACTGACCATAGCGTGTAACCAAATTCAAGTAAATATCTCGTGCACCAGAAATGAATGAGAGGTTATTTCACTAAATAACACAACTTTACGTCTCCACTAGTATGGATCGCTTGTGTGTTGATCATAAGGTAAAGGGGAAAACACGTACCAAGTTGTAAGACACAACCACACACGTTTGAATAAGGTATTCTGTTTACCAAAATCTCCACCACAAATGAAAGGTGATGCTTACTGTTTGACGAGGGTAGTAAACAAGTCTACGCTTACTTAAAAAAAATCCTCATCAGTAAAATCGCAAGTTAGGTGTAGGCACACAAAGGATGCAGTGCAACGATTCGAATTTTCAGTAATGCCTCGTTTTCTTGATGGCGAACATCACTGTTGGCAATGAATTTGTCTGGTCCCTCTACTGTGATCGTCTCTCCGTATTTTCATGCATCTCCGCTACAATAATTTGGTTTTTCGTATGACTCTCTCGGTTTCAATAACGAAGGCACTTTAAGGCTCTGCTTTTGTAACTCCTCTAAATGCCATGGACTCTAGGCCATGCCGGTGCGTATTTTGCCCTAGTGTTATCCATTATTTCGTCTTCAGAGAGGTCCCGGGGTGGTACAGTACAAACATCAAGTCAAAAAGTTAGGCAATTAAGGTTTTTTAAAGGACATTTACTTAATTCCAATGGCCCTGTCAAGTTTTTTTTGTAAAAAATAACTTCATTTCAAGTAAGCTAGGTAAGCGAATGAATAAATCTTAGTGACCTTTTATATTTTATTTGCATTCAAGAGAACTTAATGGAAGAAAAAATGGGAATTCAATTTGAAGCTGACTCAACTTGAGCTTCAAATATAGGAAATTAAAAAGAAAAAATGATTTTCGACATTGAAGGGTAGCATGAAAAACATGGCGGTGGAGTATACCTGCATCGGAGAGGAGCTGACTTTTAATTTTAATCCTTAACTTATGGTCTATAACTTGCCGTTTGGAGTTGGTCCTCATCAACCCACCGAATAAATTAATCATGCAACGGGCAGCACCACCACGTTAAAACTTCTCATTATGGTAAATAATAAAACACTGGGGCTGCTTCCCACATTAATTAGACTCCATATTTCCCCCGCCATAAAAATTGCGCAAAATTATTTAAATAACTCTAAATTGTCCTTTTTTAACTGACTTTGCTTCGTTTGGACAGTAGACTACTAGACAAATAAAAGTCGAGTCATTTCGTCCGTTACAGAGTTACAGGGTTCATGCAGCGAAAGTTTTTATTGAAGTTACATTCATCGACGCAAATAATGGTGTAACTCAATTTTGAATAAAAAGTTTATTCTCTCTAAACCCTTGATTTTTGGGCAGGAAGCTTCCGACTCATGAATCTGAACTTCCATTTTGGCAGCAAATACAAAACCTTATGACTAGGGAAATGGGCTAAAAAAAGCAAACTAGGTAGACTACTTTGCTATGACAGTGTGGTAGAACAGCGATTAGGTGTGATTCGAGTTTTTATACATGCCAGTAGAAGCTGACAGAAGTCGGGTGAGGAAAATCCAACATTCTTCATTTTATTGCAACGACCGTTAACTTTAACGAATGATCCGTTTTAACCCTTCTTCTAAGTAACATTTTTATTTGCTTTCCCCTCCCTAAATTTTAAACGCTTCTTAACCACATTTGGCATGCAATTCGATTTTTTTCTCACCGAAACCTGTCAGGGAGAATAGCTCTCTTTGGTAGGGGTTGTGTGAGTGCGAGAAAAATCACGTTGAAAAAAATTATTCACATACACAATGGAATGACAAGAGAGAATGCAGACATTTAAATTATTCATCTTTAGCATGAAAACACTTTTAGTACTAAATGTACCATCCGGAGTTTTCTCGAAGACAAAGGGAGACACAGTACTAAGACAGGATATGCATTATTTGCGTGGGGAAGGACTGAGGGGCTACCAACGTGGGCAGTCGACTATGTCGTCCAATGAAAGTATAATAAGAGAGCTTTAAGTGCCCGTGTAATCGAAACCGTGTGCAAAACAAAAAATGATATAATTAAATCGCTCCTGTCCCGTTTGTGCGCCGTCTTCGGCAATGCCCTCCATCAATCTCCCGTGTTGCCCACCACATTGTAGTCGATAATGTAAGAGGAACATCCACAAACCTGCCAACTGCAAAGCTACTGATCTCTCTTGGCAGTTTATTAGAGCTGGAGTTCCGTTCTGTTTAGAAACTGTTCTGCAATAAAGGAGTGAGAATGTGCACGTTATCGTGTCTGTTCTTCGTTAGTACTAAGAAAACTAACCTTAAACCAGAGCCCTTTAATGAAGGACGGAACTTAATCTTGAAAGGATAGTATTTCGGGTCTGTTCGTTCATCCTTGCTACGTTGTTCTCACTTCAGTACTGCCCAATCACATCTGCCTATTTGGGACCTGTTCAACTACTGAAGAGGTGAAGGAGGTGCCACGTGCTCACTCAGTTGATATCTCCATGCAGGTACAGCAGACAGCTCTGTAACGAACTTTGTCGGATGGCTTAAGGCTAGAGTGGCTTTCATTGTTAATAGTCTTTAGCAGAACACGAAAATTGGGTGGCTGCCGAGAATAGACATTATTTTCAACCCTTCTGTGAGGTTTAGTCGCAGATTATCACACCCCCAGCATGCACCCTTCTTCCCCCGCGTTAGGGTTTAGCACTAAGGAATGCATATAAGGATAGATGTCCACTAGGGTGGCTACGCATTCTGCTTTCACCAAAGTAACTCTCCAAGAAGAAGGAGGACAACATGCGTATTATCGACGTGTAGAAGGCCTGGCTAAAACCCGGAGTTAACGTAGTCTAGCGGAGGTACAACAGAAGAGCTTGAGGTGTTTCGTAGCATAAGATAGTGAAATGGAATTTGATTTTAGTTCCCTATTCTTCTTCTTAAGTCGGAAACTTCCAACTAACAGCGTTAATTTACCCGCGTCACTAATTTTAGGAAGCTTAATTTTAATTTTTTAAAAGGCAGACAAAAAACACCTTCTAATAACATATCACTGTTGAGTGGAGAATTGGGTGTCTTGACAGCTCCCTTATGGCTCCATAAATGATAAATATGGGTTATAAATGTGCTACTTTATTTAACGACAATGACGCGATATTGAAAATTACCTAATTCGGCCAAAAACAGTTGCAGCAACTCCCGCAAAACCGAGGCAAAGCTAGCAGGAGAGCTGGCGCCTAAATCTCTCTGTAGGTTTAAGCGGCCACATAAAGCACAAATATTTGCCCCATGCATCTCCCCTTGGTCTGGTACAAAGTCGGCCAGACGCTTTATTGAAGGCTTTTGTAGAGGCAGATGTCTGTATTTCCATCGTGTTGGCAGCGAGGTTAATGTGTAATCAGTAGGCCTTGTCGAAGATAGGGGCAGGCCGTAACTACTTCACGAATGTGCAAGCTTCATGAGAGAAATGAAACGACGTTTCAGCATCTACAAAACTCCATCTTTTAATTCTTTTCACTCCCAGGATTGTCTGAGTAGAGAGTAACAATCACTTCTTTCCACGCATTTTACAGTAGCAATAAGTGGGTGGAAATGGGCGTTTGTTACACTCTATTCTGATAATCATGGGAGTGAAGAAAAACAGGATGGAGCTTTAAAGATGCTAAAACGTTGTGCCATTTCCTCCCCAAAGAAGGAGGTAAGGTTCGATGTTTAATCAGTCGCATGAGCTCGTAAATTCGTGCAATTTGTCCATCAGTCCAAGTTGTTTGCCTTGTACGACTAGGAGTTGGGGAAAACAAGCAAACCCAATGGAAGAATTAAGTGGAACCACATTAAAAAGTGTCGAGATAATTGCCATTTAAAGCGAAAAAGTCCTCCAATCGTATGATATTCAAGATGTAATGCAGGAGATTGGTTACTATTAAACTTATTTGATTAAACAAACACAATATATGAATGTAAAACTTTGATCAGCTGTTTACATTTTTGCATTTCTGCTAAGCGGCATGGCCTTTGGACCATGCCAGCAGCTCCCAGCTGTTCTCTATGATGCTAACACATCTTATGCCCTAGTATTATGGCCTCTTTGGTCTTTGGAAAAATTTTGGGGCGCTGCATTATTGGCAACGGAAAGTCGACCGCATCCCAAATGACAATTTCACTAATCTCAATTGCCAAACGCTAAACTTTGATGTGACGGAAGAAGAGCATGTGCTGCGGATGGTGGAATCTGTGACGACACACAGCAGAGGGGTTGAAATTGTCTAGCTTTGATGACTACCTCAATTCCCTTGTTCTACAGGAATGCTGATTGTAAATGAAGTGGTACCAGCATTGAACCATCAGAGGGATCTTGTTTTGCAATTGTCAACGCTACCTGTATGAAGGTGTTAATGATGAGAACACGCGATACCTCCTTCATGGTTCAACTTGCTAGATAAAATCCAAGTGGACATGTCTTCGTAGCACTGAAGTGAGAACAAAGTTGAAAGAAGAAACTTTATTTTCACGAAACCCTTTTTAATCCCATTCCCAATTAAATGACTCCTCTGTTAGGCCAGTGTTCTTGCGGCTAGCGGTGGTCAAAAGGGATAGCCTGCATGTGTCACCCTTTCCCCAGTACTATTTCTATATGTGACGAAACTCACTGACGTTGAGGTAATGTATCTTCTATGTTAGACGCAACTTCCATGGCTGGTATAGTTAGTTTGCGGTTTTCTTGTTTGTAAAGCACCGACTATGCTGCAATGGTTGACGAGGGAGAGCTAAATGGATGGCTCTTGAACGGGAGGAGGCCACGTGATACCGCAATTGTTAGATTAACTCTCCGTTTTGTTAACTCAGACACTTGACACTCAATTCTCGTGCTTCTGCTGATTGGCGTAGCCTCTGGACCATGTCAGTAGCCCCTTAGCCCTTCTTCACGTTGATAAATACATATTCTAAGTCTTCCGGAAAGCCTCAGAGTTTTATCAACGCGAAATGGTCTTCATTCAAAGGTCTCAGCAAATTTTATTGTCGTGGATGCCAGAGCTTAATCCCGTTAGAGTGACTCCTCCGTCTGAATGTAACAGGGAGCTGGACAAATATTTTTGGAGGGCAAGTATTGCTCGCTAAATCACACCTAGTCATAAAACGTGAGGGATTTCGCTGTGGCATTTTCTAGATGGCATTTAACCAGTAAGTCAAAACTCCTTGCAAGCAGCTCCATCAATGTGGCAATAGCGTAGCATCAAACAACTGCTTTATCAAAAGAAGTCACATGATGTAATTTTAAAACTTGGTAAGTTAAGTCAACATGGAAAATAATCATGCAGAGTGGTAAGGGTAGGTACGAAATATGGAAAGCCGAATGGCTTCTAGCTCCTGAATTTTCCTCATTTTTCCAGACCAAAGTGTCACAGAAACATGGAAAATAGGGTGACAGTTTTGGGTGAAGCAATTCATCCGAAAATTCCTACGGCACTGTTGACGATTCAGGCCCATTGTTACAGTGGCACATGATTCGCTCCCACTCCTAGTAATACGAAAATCACGATTTCCAGCATTAGCCACATACACAGCCTCTCTGTCTACTTTAATTTCAACTAAATTAACAATGTTTATAAATTGGAGGTTCTGAATACTATGGCGGCCGCTAGCCCTAAATCGCCCGACGTAATGAGCATGCGCCTGGCCGCCGAAGAGCGGGGACTGTTTGAGTCCGCATCCGCGTCTCAATGATCTCACTTATGCGTAATTAAAGCAAATGTGTGACCTTGTCCTCAAATAAACTTAGCTTCCCATTTTACATGATCCGGGGCAATAGCGGGAGGGGAGGGGGTGAATGCGCGAAGATACGACTCCCTGGTGTGTTAGAAGGAACGCACTCCTAGAGTTACAGCCATCTCCGGCACACTCATTCGATTGTACTTTACTCAACATCATTTAGAGCGGACATTCGCCGAGTTGTTGAGTGGTAAACTAAGGTTTGCTGTTCCTGTGGCCATTGTTTCTCCAAGACCGGATATGATTATGCATTACTTGATTTTAGGTATTATTTTTTCAAGCTCAGTAAAAATTGCATCGTTTTTGGACCCTCCACTGTGATTACAACTTCATTACCAGCCTGTCATTAAGTCATACACCGTTTAGCAAATGCGACTGGAGAGGCGAGCCACCAACATCAGATAAGCCAGCTGTCCTTCAATAAAAATAAACTTCTCAGAAGGGGAGAGACGTTTGGGAACATGCCACCTTGAAAGGGATATTTTATAAAGGTTTGCTTTTTAGCTTTAAACCCAAGATAAATCTCCTCAAAACCTCCCAGGAAAATTGCGGTTGATGTGAACAGGACCTCATTAAATTACTCCAAGCGGGGGTCCTCATTACATTCCAAAGATGCTCGTGAAATCGTTCTAAAATAGAAAGTCTCCTTATCTTAAAGCTTCGAATTTTATTACATTGTAGTCTAAAAAAGTGATGTCTTGAGGCATCTCACTGGTAGAGAAATGAAAGTTGGTGAGAGATAAGGGAGACCACCGATCGCTTCCCAGTAAGGTAAAGTATGCCACTTCGAAAGCCACAATCCCACCTTCTTGGCCCTATCGAAAGACGAGGTCAATTAGTGGGAGAGGGAACCTTGAGTAGCCTTTCTTCACACTTTTTTCGCTCTCACGAAGCAACTTCCGAGATACGATTTATTTTCAGTTGTTGCAGTAGTGAATTCCAAGTGGCCAGACCATGATAATATGCCTCCTGCATGTGATTCCGATTTTAGTGAGCTCACCACCATCCTACTCCCCAGCATTAAGCTATTGTACGGATAGTGCTCTACTATTTGGCCACGCCTTTCTGGACGCATAAATAAAAATACAAATATAAATATATGCACTGTCGCGCACTGCATAGGGGTTGATCTGAGTTAAAGCATCGAATAACTATGATTTGAATGAGAAACGTGTCTTTTAAACTTTTTAGTACATCCACTGTCAATGCCACAACTATGTGACATTAATTATTCACCATCCTCTGATGACCAGTTAAGCTGAAGGACTGGTAGGGCTTCAAGCAAGAAACATAACGCAAAATGCTCTTACTTAAGAGCTAGTCACGTTGACAGTTTGATGGTTCAGACGCCATTATCATACTAGAATAGTAAGGCATCTGGATCGCGGGGAGTGATGCTTGTCCGAGAGCCTGACGGAAATCGCGTTAAATATTCATACCGCTAAGAGTAGTGTCACTTCACTTTAAACAGACAACAAATGACCTTTTAATTAACCCTCTAAATGGTTACTGAGGAAGCAAACAAACAATAATACATGCAGTATCGCCTGTCCAAGGACAATTATATTCCAAAGTTCAATTGCACACGGGCTCCAAAGAAGGCGAAATCAAACCTAAACAAATAATTCTCCCATCCCAATAGCATCATTATGTGTCAGCTTCTCTACAACTACCAAGACGACAACTAGAAATGTGGTATTACTAGGCACTAAATGGGGTAACTTGGTCCCTTGGTGGCTATGCATAGCCATCCAGACCTCGAGAGCTATGGTTTTAGGGCCAAAGAGGTTTATAATTTTATAGCCCAAATGCAGTCTTAATGCTTGCACCACCATAGCGGTCATTTCAATAGCTGTTTGGACACTAGAAGTTGTGAGTACTCTGAGACCAAGGCCGTCCCACATCTATGCTACAACCCTGTTTGTGGCATGAGTCAGAGTAACCACTTATCATATGCTGGACATGTCACGGATTTGCGACGCACGTGCTCCATGGGAGGATGAGGACATCCCATGTTGAAATTCTGGTAAAAACAGAGAAGAGAAAAGATCAATTTTTCTTGCTTTAATTGACAGATGCATCAGTGGGGTTAATGGAGGGGTGGAGGGGTGGACGATGATAATGGTGCTGCTCGTGGTGATGACACCAGTTGCTGGGAGGGCAATTTTGCGTGGAGAAAGCATCTGTCCATACATTTATGCGCGCACACGCGGCTAGGTTAAAGTGACCAATGGTGTGCATCCCGACCTGCAATTGGCGGCATTGATTCCCCTCAGATAAGCCAGATTGGCTAGACATGATGCTGCCATGCATCACAGGCAATAGCTATTTGTGACCGGTGTGTGTGTGTGTGTGTGTGTGTGTACTTCTCGCACGCGGAGCTACCACCTCGCCTACTCTCCCAGTCTCTCTAGGCTTGAATCATCACCACCATCATCCTCCACACGATCAATCCCTTCCTTCTCACGCTAGCGGCATAGAAGGTCGCTTAAAGCGGTGCTTGATCGTTATGGAAGCCTGGTGGCTACGGGCAAAGTAACTTTAGACACACCAACCACCCCTGCGCCAATGAATGCACCGCAGCTAAGTCTCGTGAACCCAGTGGATTCTTCTATGGTGGGAAGTGAAGGTAGTCTGCTGACCGAACCTCGAAAGTATTCAGTTGTGAATCCCCGAATGTCATTGGATGGAGGTAAGCTGTTGGCATGCCCATTTGTGGTTGTAAAAAGTGATCAGTCATAACTTATTCGACTGGGCCAACTTCATAAGACTGGCTTTAAAGTGGTAGAAAAGTCGATCGCTTGAGTCAAAGCTGGACGTGATCGTCTAGATTAACTTGCTGTTCTAACCTCGACGCTTGTATGCTTCCGAAATTAAGCACAGATGGAATTCGGACTCTGAGTAACGTTGCTCCTCAAGTCTATTTCCTCCCAAAACTGAGTGACAGGCAATTTGCCCCCTGTTCCGTCCTGCTCTCCCTCCCACTTGCGCCAGTGATTTGGTCTTCATAGGAGCATTTAATCTCTCTTTCATGGCTCCGAGTGTGCATGATCTTATGTTCACTGGCGCCGAAGTTGCCTTTTTCAATCTCTTGCTTGGAAGCAGAGCAAATTCTGCATAGATAACACCTTTATAGGTTTTGCATAATGTTTTTTACATGTAGCCTCTGCGGTTGTAAGAACGGTAAGTTATCATTTGTGGGTGCCTGCCTTAACGAGATTCTCCTACTGACAGGTGAATATTTAAAATGGTTCATAGCACTTTATTCCCATGAGATGCAAACATCAAGTATGTTAATGAAAATTTAGTAAACAAAGTAAGAGTTTAGAGAAATATTCGACAATTGATAATAATACATAGGTTATTCTAAGCAATACAGTTAACTAATATCTCCAGCACCGGTCATGTTGATGATTATTTTGAGCTTAATTTGCAATTCCGTTTTAAAACAAGACGAATAAAAACATCTATGAATAAAGACGCTAATGATTAAGAGCCTTTTAAGCATTGTTTTCTCCCGGGCGGTCCTTTTTGAAGCTCAACAAAGGAAAAGCTTCCCTGGCTTTGCAATTTTGAGTGGGGAATCGCAATTGAGTGGGACAGTACGGAATGGAAAGTGGGAGAGGAAAGAGGGAGCAAAAGCCTTATCCCAACACAAAGCCCAATCGTCATGGTGACGCCGAGTCGTAATGTTTCCCATGAGACGAAAATTAGGCCTACTGCCATACCTGCCTTCAGTGGCTGCTGCGGGACGATCATCACGTGACAGGCACTACAGAATGGCGCTTTTTACGGTTAATAACTACTTGTGCACTTGTTCTCCCTTCAGCCTGGAAGCAAACCGTTGCCCACCTTTGAAGAGATCAAGTTAACTGAATTATGTAGATTGGCATTCACCTCCAAACCGCTGAAGGCACAAGTGATGGAGTTTCCGGATCGTTGATATTCGACAGCTTCATTATGACAAGTTATCGGTTTTCCAGAATGGAATGAGCAATTACTAGTCGGGATTTATCGCTGTCTCCTTCATCTTAAGGTAGCATTTCCTCCAGGAGTCCAATTTAAGGCATTTTTCGGATTGGAGAAGGAATACGGGAAAGTGAGGTGGGTTGTAGGGTCAGGGGACTTTAATTTTGCCATTGAATACGCAATCCGTGAAGCAGCCGTGCATACTTTGCATGCAACTGGGTAAGAGAGGAGTTAAATTATGTCGGCTAGTAAGTCTGGGACCCAGCCTGCAGGCGGGCAGACGCGATCTGGCCCACTGATTACTGAATCACCGAACAAACGGGAATCCCCTTTATCTTCCAATTTCTGTGTTAGGAGTGTTTTTTAAATTTTTTTTCGTATGTTCTAAAATAGTGACCAAAAACGTACAAGGAAGTGTAGTTTAATGTGGGGAAGCAAATATGAATTGTATTTATTTGTTTCGAAGGCGATCACACACTTTCCCTTGGAGGAAAAAAAGAGAATTTATGCTAGGCCTAATTCATCCATACCAGACGAAGTAATTATGAAGTTGTGGCTTGACTAGGCAAGCATCCGCCTAAGAAAAAAAGGATTGAACAAACAAGGACTGGATGAATCATTTACCATATCCAATGTTCACTTCTCCCTTACGAATGCAAATATACATAATGTAGTTTATATGGTGTTCGGTTTTGTTTCGTTTTCCTGACACGGTGCAGGATGAGACACCGGCGAATGACTACGTCCTGTGCCTATTATTTAAAAACTAAATCCAATCAGGTCATATTTTAAAGTAATTTTAAGAGGAAACTATGCGTTATAAATGTCATCGACTGAAGGTACAGAGAGGCTCTGATGGAACATCGTATTTACCAAAATTCTATAGATATGAGAGTGGCAAAAAAATAAAAAACGCAGTTAACAGTTAGTATTTTAAAACTCTTTCATTATTTAAGCAAGATCGACTAGTTGACAGTACAATTTGATGGAGTCGGTAAAATGTGCTGGAGGCTGGTAAATGACGTCTCAATTTGGTGACGTGGGAAATAGTTGAATAAAACCCGCATTAAAGAACATTGCATTTTTACAGAAAAACATGTGTTGGAATTCTAGCCGCTTATTAAAAAAACCAGCAGCTACCTTCTAGTTACTCTAAGCAAGGAATTTAGAATTCCAGGGGAGTCACGCCATGCTCAGCAGGACACCATCCCCACTTCGAATAGTGGGTACTGTAGAATAAATTAGGGAAGAAAGTGTCGTAGAGCTCATAAAAAGGGTAGCAGGTGTTATGAATACGTCTGAATGAGGAATTAAAAGGTGATCAATTAGCATGAAGGCCTTTTGAGCCTGGGAGTAGAGTTTATTGTCGTGCCCAATTCACTCAATCTCTCGAAGCAATAAATAGTTCTCTATGGGTTCTCGAATGCCATGGCAAGTACAAAAAGATATTCTATTACAAAAATAGCTTTTTAAGCATAATTTCCTCAATGCAAATAAGACAAAGTCATGCTGCCTGCACTAGAGTTGATAATGGTTCGCCACTGAATTTATGAAACATCTTCAGTACTTTGTCAGAACAATGTGTTCATGAAGAAGGCGCTTGCCCTTGTTTTCAAGGTGTCGAAATTTGCCAACCATATGGACTGCCACTTTCTGATAAAATGGTCTCACTTCACACTCCACTTCAAGTCTCTATCTTGAAATGGATAAAGGACTTTGGATTAAATGTCGATTTTGCAATTGAAGTTTTCCTAATTTTGCTCTAAAACTTAACATTGAGGTGACTGCTCCTTTTGCGTGGACCAAGTCAAAACTGATTACCATCAGTCACTCGAGATGTAAAAGGCTCTAAAAATTGGAAGTTACGTTGAAGTAGAAGCGGGTTTCAACAGCAGGCTGGCGTTTAATCCTCGAAAGTCACTTTAATTACCAAATAAATCTGATGAATAGGAAATGTGCACGTGATCTGGCATTACATGAACAGTAAAAATACTTGAATCCAGACGTCAATGATGCATAAGAGCATGAAAAGTGCTCTTTTTCACACTTTTCACAATAGATGAACATGAAATCCACTAATCCATCCATCAATCTCTCTATCTGTCTATCCATTGATGGCTGTCTACCTGTATGTCTGCATATCTATCTAGCTGGCCAGCTATCACCCTCTGCTACTCGATTCAGCACTTTGTGGAGTAAGAGTGACGAATCTTTCTCTTGAAATTCTCTAAATCAGTCGAGGCATAGGTGTACCGAGGTCCAATTGCACACTTCTAGAGGCTTCATCACGATCGAAACTAAGTCTGTGAGATTGGGGACTCCTTTAAAAGAGCAGTAGATTCAATCAAATTGCAATTCTTCTTCTAATCATGGCAGAAGTGGTTGTTGACATTTTAATTCTACCTATACCTACCAATGCCTGGGATAGGGGAAGATATTTTGACAGAGAAACATTCTTTGACATTAAGATCATGATCACACAAGTCATCATGCCTAACGAAAGCGAACTAAGGATTCTATTTATCTTATCTCTTTTCTTCTACGAATTTTAGGCCCGATATCAAATTCAAAAAACATGGGCTGCTGCAGTTATATACTGCTTGCTCTCTCCTACTTTATCATCATGCTCACGTTTCCAATTTCCATTTTCTTCTGCATCAAGGTACGTTCTCTACTACCTCTTTGTGCTTACTGGACGGAAAGTAATAGTGATAGTAGCATCAGTGGAAGCCTATTTCACTGCAGAGTACCATTAATAGCCTGTAAACGTGATTTTTAGTAGACGCCCATTTCCCTAAGCCCTGTCCCTTGTACGCCAGGGTCGAGAAGCGACTTTTAAAGCTGCAGTTGGAGAAGGCGTGCTTGAGACAAAATAAATATTTTGTCATGTATGCATAAGCAATCTGTAAAAAGAGCTCCGCTTAATGTCGATCTATATCCATGTAAACCTTGTGTTTATCAAGGACATGATGACTCTTCGTTTTGGTTTTACATCAATTCTCTCAGCTCTGGAACCAAATCCTCCGCTTCATATATTGTCAGCATTCCTGTAGAACACAAGACTGGTGTAGCTACCGAAGGCGGATGTCATCTTCATCCCTTTTATTAGGTGTCGCCATCTATTCGCCCATCCGGAGCACATGCCATTCAGGAATGAACATTAGGGTGGTTTTTTCTTAGGATCGGATTCGCTTTCCACTGCTTTCAGTTTAGCGTCCCGTGAATTCCGTGGAGACGAACTATGGTACAATGCTAGAACAGATTATGTAATGGTGGAAAGGGGAAAAGAGATAGGGGGTTAATGGCACTGCCCAAAGGCCACGCCACCCAGCAAAAGTGCAATTGCGGAGATTTAAGTGTCCACGCAGCCAAAACGAAGAATTAAGCAAACAATAAGCACATAACGTAGAACCTATAAATAGGCATAGAAAATGGGTAGTGGGTCATTCGTTTTAATTCTGTCATTTTAAATATCCTCTTCGCTTACTGGGTAAAAGATGGCTCATGTCAAATTGACAATAAAATATTAAGTGAATAAAAGAAGTGCGAAACGAAATGTTCGTTTCTGTTATTAATGAAAGTTAATTGGCCTTAGGAGGAGAATTTGAGATCCACAACTAGTTTAGTGTATTTTTAAAAGACCTTTGTTTTCCTTTGTTTTGCCAATTTTAGGCAAGAAAACATGCGATTGAAGACTGAAATGTTTATTTAAATGTTTGCCTCTCATTTTCTTGTATTTAGTACAGAAGTTGGCTATATAATGCTCAACCCATGTTAAACCGGTGGTACAACACAAGGTTTATGCAGTCGGTGGGGTTGGGAGGGAATGGTACAGTGGAACGAGCTTCGTTTTTTTTCCCTATTTAGATTCAAACAGCTTTATTCACATTAAAAAAGTTTTCTTGATCATGCATCGCCCAGCTATTCAAAAAAATTATCTTGTTTTAATCTTCCCTGCCCTGGTCCCGTGCACGTGCAATGGCAGGCGTTGAGCCATCCTGATGATTAGCCCTTGACAAATGCACGGATGGAAAGTCGAGGTAGCAATTCCAACCACCTTCTAATTGAAACGCATTTGTCGTAACACTCCAACTTTCTCTTTTTTTGTGAAACACTGCCTAATGAAACATAAATGTCGGAGGAGCGCTTTCGGTAGGCGCGACTTACTCTGCTAATCAGAAATGCTGACTTAGAGAGAAAGTTTGAAAGCGATTTTAATGCGGCAAGGAAATATGGCAGTCGATTTGGTAACTTGCCAAAAACCCAGAAAGTTAAATACACTACAAAGACGTAGTTTACTGCGTTAAATCAAATCGGAGTGGAGTGGATTATACCTTCGATTATTTACCACTAACTGCGGTAAAAACAACTGGATGAAAAGATTTCACCATTATTACCCACGTTAATTGAAGGGCAGGAATGCTGCCACGGAGTGACGTAAGCAAGTCCAAATTAACATGATGCCGTCAAATATGCTCTCCCTTTCGTTGCGACGTGCATCCTGATGAAGTCAAAACGGACCAAACGCAAGTCATGCACAAACTTCAAAACAAATAGCTAATCATTCATGCCAAGCCATGAATCTGCTTACTTCTCAGTTTTGTGCCTAAATCCAGCAAAATTACATTGGTCTTCAGACAAGCAGAGGTTGATCCTGATCCATCTAACCTCTCTAGGTGATCGCAGAATACGAACGGGCTGTGCTTTTCCGACTGGGGCGAATCCTTCCAGGTGGTGCTAAGGGTCCTGGCCTCTTTTTCACTGTCCCTTGTCTTGACATGATCCGGAAAGTAGACCTTCGAACTGTCACTTTCGATGTACCGCCGCAGGAGGTAAGGCAGAAACAAGGTTTTTGTCTTTAGACTAGCACTTGTTATTGTTATTGGAAAGGAGTATCTTTTTTTTGAAAGGGCAATGAATGTGTTTTATACTGTCTATTAGCCTCCAGATACATTCCATGTCTGTTTGTCTCGGTGGAGTTTAATTTTCTGGCGATTAAAGATATCCTGCGATAACTTAAGCATTGACAGATAGTAGACGAGTTTTTACTAAGAAGTGGCTCATTTTAGCTCTCAAGTCAGTGAAATTTTGGCTTTGCATGGGTAAATTGACCAAAATTGACAGGTAAGTGAATTTTGACGCATCCATGCCCGTCAAGCCCTCCTTAGCAGGCACACGCATAAAAATATCATCACAGAGAACCAACACTGTGGGTTATTTAGGCAAGAAAACACGAAATATTGCAGGTTCTCACTAAGGACTCCGTCACCGTGGCAGTTGACGCCGTGGTCTACTATCGAATCTACAATCCGGTGGTTGCAATCACTAACGTCGAGGATGCAGATCGCTCCACAAGGCTTCTGGCGGCAACCACGCTGCGTAACGTTCTCGGCACCAAAAATCTCTCCGACATTCTCTCCGAGAGAGACTCCATATCTGGCATGATGCAGGTAGCACCTCCACTCGCTCCGTTATTTATCGACGACAACATTAGCATAATGGGTGCCAAATAACCTACTCATTCACTAACTCACGCATGGAATAACAGGTTAATCGTCGCTCTGACTTGTTCCGTTGTTTATGGTATACGTAGACGTATTTCGCATGTTCGCGCTGCTTGCACTATTATTCTGTTAGAAATTACTCCCTTTGCTAGCCCAAAACGTGATGCGAGAAAGGCAGAAAAGTCGTCACTCTCAAAGAAGAAAAGATGAACAGAAAATGCTGGATCAGATGAAGTGTGTCGGTTGTAAAATTCTCTTAACCAAAGGCAACCAGGTGAATCGTAGGGCTTGCATTTTTTTAAACTGTACTTGATTTCATTCGCCCCAGTTTGACTTCGTCTATCGAAGATATGGTTTGAACAGGTCTTTACTTATCATTAGTCATCTTTGGATTGATTGTAGAGTTTTGAAATGAGTAGGATAATAGCTATTGAGGGTTGCTGGAGGAGCGCTGTTGGCAAGTGCAGGTTGTCCTGGTTGTCTGACTCTGCCTTTCAACCTCAGAGTCCGATAAAGGCTATGTATGAATGTGTGTGGAGAAGGAAAAGTTCAAATTAATTGCAGTAATGACGATTGGGTATTTTTTGACAGTGAATTTCAGCCTCGAGGAGTGGACCATGGGAGTATGTGAAAATCAAGGCAAGCTGAAGTGGTAAATGAAGGCAAAATACTTGACAGATAGACAACTCGTGAGGCATAGTCTAATTTCATTTATCGGAGGAGTGTGGTCTAATATGTTTTATTTCAGACCATGCTGGACGAGGCTACCGACCCATGGGGAGTGAAAGTGGAGCGGGTTGAGGTGTAAGTGCTGTTCCCATTCTTTTTCCCATCCCATGTAACCAAAGGCCCGCTAGCTAGGCTTGTACCATCATCTGCGCAATACTTTGCCCAGCATGTACTTTTCGGCTGTCAAAATGTCTTTTTACGTTCTTGTTAACATGCTCATATCTTTGGGAGCGTTAAAAAAACCACTTTACCTTAATTAAGTCAGGCAAAGTTCAATAAGACTTTGTTTGCATGCTTCGCTTCAAAAAATTAATAACTATCCCAAGTGCGGAGAGTGGCTTTCACCACCATTTCTATTCATTGGAGGCCA
Source organism: Taenia solium (assembly GCA_001870725.1). NCBI lineage: Eukaryota > Metazoa > Platyhelminthes > Cestoda > Cyclophyllidea > Taeniidae > Taenia > Taenia solium. Next base: position 26,125 of record MIEF01008183.1, on the reverse strand, counting down.
TTTACCGTGTCAAGTGAATTGCAACCAAGCCCTGGGTTAAATTACCTCGACACGTGGACTTGGATCTACAAGTAAAAATTGGCTTTCAACCAACTTTTGGCAACTACATCAAATGAAAAGCTCTTGGTTTCTTTAGCCTTTTTTCTCTTCCGAGTTTGAACTTGAGGAGATATTGCAAAGCCAAAAGTTAGCATGGGTGGTTTCAGTGGTACTACTGTGGTTGTTGGTCACGTTTCACTCTGTCATCGGAAAACATGCGGAGGCCAGCTACTCATTGGAAATGTTAATACAACCAACATTGTCGATGTTGGCGCAAAAAATTTCTCTTCTGTGAAGTTAATGAGACGAAAGCCATGCAAATTCTCCAATGTACTACCATATTTGCGATGGGAAAATTCCAGCCAACTAGTGGGGAAATGCATAAAAGAATTGTTAATTAGTGAAATTGATTCAGCAAATCAACGGGTAAACCCTGAACGTCAGTCATTTTTAAATGAGCTTTTGCATTAGTTTGAGGGGCTATTTTAGAGGATGTTTTAAATGACCTCATGGATACAGGATACAGAGAGTATAACTATTTGTATTTCATGTAGCATAGATCAAATGGTGACACCTGTCCGTGGCAATTCTTGTCTTTCAGGAAAGATGTGCGTTTACCAGTTCAGCTTCAACGCGCCATGGCCGCTGAAGCCGAAGCTGCAAGAGAGGCTCGCGCTAAGGTAGGACATTCATTTTACTTTCATTTGCAGATTCTCCTCGAGTCGCTGCACTAAGTGTTCATAACAAATGGCAGCGCTGTCAGCGACACCATAAACGTGATAGTTGCATGCATCGCAACAATTAAGATAAGGAGAAGAAACGTAAACTTCTTTTTGGCCAATAATTTCTTAGCGTCACGAACTTTCCCCCTGATACTGTCTCAGCGCTTTATCCATCTCTTGCAGAGTCGGTAGTGGAAACAATTCGGATTATAATCTGTTCTGCGTGCAGCGGATTTTCTTCTGATTCATCAATGGTTTCACTTTTTTTCGTTCGGCGTACCTTTTGCTAAGCCAAAAAGTTTACCGATTATCAATGCCAATAAACACGACACCCTTCCAGCGCTAACGGGATCGCTCCCTTCGCTTGCAACTAAGTTCGGAAGACGCAAAAGAAGAGCAGGCAACAGGGAAACAAACCACCTGACTTTTGTAAAAAGCTAGTTCGGGGAGTTGATTTACGCTGCCAAAAAGTGGGATGCAGCAATACTGAGTCCCATATCTGCCTTAATCAGATCTCCATAATTTTCACTACGATGATGTCGAATTTAATGGGATTTGAATGTGCGCACTTAATTTTGAATTGGACTGAACTAACCAGCATTTGTATGAAAAAAACGTCGAATTAAGCCAGTAAAGGAAATTATCCTTAAACGCTGTCGGCAAGGATGGCATGATGGAGTAGAGTTGTGGCATAAAAAGACGTCAAAATTTGTAATTACTTATTTTACAGTAAGAGTTAGATTAATATCACCCATGTGTTGGTTTAGGTTGTAACCATGTTTGCATTATTAAACATAAATGGCTTCAATATGGAATAAAGTCAATCTTTTTCTGGTAGAGATCCCAGGCCATGTGTATTTGAGAATTTCTTTGAATTCACTACTGACCATCACCGTATAAATATTTCCAGTAGCACAATTATAACCGTTCCAGCTGTTAGGAGGTCAATTCCAATGCTCCTTCATTTAAGTTGACTATTTACCCTACAGAAGGCATCTGTCTCTAGTCTCAACTTAAATTTTGACGGTTAGATCAAAAGGTGGCTATTCTTCTGACACTAAGCTTCACCTTTTTATAACCGAATGGTGTCGTTTAAAGTGTTCTTCCGGTGAAATTCGCAACAACGAACCCAAAGTTTAAGACCAAATGCCTAGGATATCGTCTTGCATCTGATAAAATCGCCAGGCATTAATTACACTTATTGAAGGCTGTTGGAAGTTTCCTGCTGATTTAATTCCACCCACAATTCGTAATTTAGCTAAAAAATGCTTTAAACAAAGGAGAAGGTGCAATTGTGTCATGTTATTTGCGCCAATTTTCTTTTAATGAGGCTTAAAAAGATTTTTAACTTCATTATATGTTAACTGTTGACATGACAGGGCGGAGTGAGCTATCTGCTTGAGTGGTGAATCACTCATGCTTGCGTGCCATTTGTTACAAGATAGAAAAAGAATGTACCACTTCTTGGATTAAAGAATCCATTTTGAAGAACTTAAATTAAAGTTGTTTTATTGTTTTGCACTTGCAACAAATAATAGTGTCTTGTCTTTTGAGATGGCGGCTCCACGATGTGTTTAATGGACACAAACTACACTCTGTGTTTGTTCACTTTACTTAAATGTGGGATATATTTTCAATGCTCTTACTATCTCATTTTTTACATGAGTTTTGACCTGAGGATAAAGTACACCAATGGAACAACCAGAAGCTGTCCTGTTACTTGCACATCAATTTACTTACTTTTTGAGAAGATCGTAGATTGGACGTTTGAAATGTTTGTTAAATTGAAGAGAAGCTGATAACTTGAAAATGGGTCTTGGTGCCATATCTGCATTCCTACACATTTAAAAATTGTTTCAGACCCGTGCTTTATCACAAAAAACAGAGCCGCCTGACACGTGCGTGTTCCTTTCCATTATGGTCTCGTCGGAAGCATTAGATTGAAGTCGCCAGTAATGCATTAAGTGAGGTGGCATTAATTTGTACGAACGCTGTTCCAAAACTAACATTTTTGTCGCAGATTAGAGTGAACAATCTCGCCCCTACATTGCTGGGCATTCTTCAACAGAATGATGAAAAACACTTCATTTGTAGTGGTCAATTAGCGCTTCCTTAGGAGGCTAAAAAATAGCTTTTATTTTTATCGTTTGTAAGGAGGCATATTGAATGGATTATTACTGCTCTACATTGTCAAATTTCAATTGCTTTTCATTCGGGCTAAATTAAAAAGGTTAGTCTCATTTTCGCAGAGATTCTGTGCAAAGTTGAGAGTTTAATTTGCTTAGAACCTGGTTGGGATCTAGATTCCACTAGAGCTCATTTCCAATTCTCTGGTGGTACCGAGTCTCAATCAGGCTCAATTCGTGGTACCACATTCTCTGTTAAAACACTTTCAGGGTGGAATTAAGCGCGAGTCATAATTGAATGCTACAGGAATTCATGATTAGCGCTCGCCACAACTTCGTTAACAACTATATCACAACCAAATCCAACTGTCGCAGTAATTGAAAAAAGAGATCAAAAAATTTTAGGTTATTGCAGCCAGAGGTGAGCAGAAGGCCTCACAGGCCCTGAAGGAAGCAGCAGACGTGATAAATGAGTCGCCATTCGCCATTCAACTGCGCTATTTGCAGACTCTCAGCACCATTTCGGCGGAGAAGAATTCTACCATCATCTTCCCGCTGCCCGTTGACCTGGTGACGCACTTCATGCAGGGCAAGCCCTCCTCCTCCTCCCTCTCGGCCACCCCCCCCTCCACCGCTTTCGCCCTCAGCGGTGGTGGTGCTGGCGGCAGTGGTGGTGGTGGTGGAGGCGATTCCTCAGATAGCGGCCGCGCTGCCGCCTCCGCTAGCAGTCATCACGGATTCAATGTTCCTCCGCCGGCCAGACGACGTCAGATCGTTGGTGCTGCAACCACCTCACCGACAGCATTTAACGAAGCGTTTGCTGTGTAGTCCTACACCCTTCCCGGCCCCTTCTCTATCCCTTTTTACACCCCCCTACACCTATTTATTACAATGAAGCGTTCTCAAGATCGCTAGTATTCACTAGCGGTCTTTCCTCTCTCGCTGCCTCCTTCCTACTCATTCTTAGGCTCATGCCCACTCACATTATAGATTTATATCTACATATATATATGAACTCATCCATAACCGTTTATCCGTTTTCATTGTGTCTGTGTACTTGTTTGTGACTGTATTTAGGTGTGTACAAGACCTAGAAATTAGCTGTGTGTTACGCCACATGTACTGTAACATAAATGCATAATTAAATTACCATCTCAATAATACGATTCCACTTGGTCACCTTGGGAAGATGCTTGCATAACGCTTCTCTCCGCTGAATTACGTGTTTCTCGGACAGTGTCTTCTACCCCAATTCAAACTAATCACTAGGAAGCTCTGACGAGTGCAGGAGACCATCATTTACCCAACATGGAATAAATTTTGAAATAGCTATTATTGATGAATGATTGTGGTGCATTCACAATTCTTCCAGATTAATTGTAAATCAGGCTTTTAGCGCGTTGGTCAAATAGTCGTGGGGATGGTAAAAGTGATGGTAGACTATGGATTACTACGACGTGGGCCGCCATTGAGATTGTCCCCCTTTCCAAAGGTGAAAACGTTCAAACTAAATTCCTTACCTCGGCCAAGCGTCCTGTCACCGTGGCTTTGCCTACGCTTCCAAGAAAATTTCATCACGCCACACTCCTGTCATCTTACTTGACCATGCGCTGAGTGGTCCACGGTGTGCGTAATGGCTACTTCGGGTAGGTCACACTCGCCACTTACTGCCCCGGTGTGGTACTTCCACAAGAGCATGCTTTTATATCCGTAAGGTTAATAAAATTCGACTTGGCTCGCATTCTCTGGACCGTATGACACTTCTTAGGGTCAACCAAAAATTAAGTGTGCGTTGCAATATCGTCGCAAGCGTCGATTCGCTTGTTGGTGTGCATTTCCGGTCCCTCAATGTGCTGTCTCGTTAAAAGGGAACACCGCTTGAAGTCCGATGAGAAAACGGTAGAATCTTAACAACGGTTTTGTTTTTAGCTCAGCAAGATCTCGTCCTACTGGAAATGGCTCATCGCTTATGAAGGAAGAAAACTGTCGGATTATATTAATTATATGTACCTCCGAATGAAAGCAATAGGAAAAAGGATTTATAGTCCAAATAAATATCAAATTAAGTGCCATTTCCTCTTAAAATGATAGATTTCCGTTAGCAACTCTAGAGCTATAATTAGAAAAGTAGTGTCATAAGCCTAGGAAGAAAAACGAATTTGGCTTCTTGCAAAATTTGTCTGTTTTTTAAAACACATGAAAATAATGGAATATTTTTTTGACAAATGAGAAGCATTTCTCCTAAGCAGAAGATGCTTTTAGTGAAGAAGTTGTGGAATTGCAATTCAAGTGGGGACAGTTTTAAATGCGCTTGGAAGTATGCAAATGCAATACGCTGTTTATTTGATTACCCTCTCCACGCAGCCCGATTTCCAGGTCATGTCAGCAGTCCACAGCCCTTCCGTACGTCAACAATGCACATTCTGCCCTAGTATTAGGCTTTCCTTTCAATTCAGGGAAGTCTCGGTAGCCTACATGGAAAAAATGACACCCCCTGCTGATACCGCTGTTAAGGCTCAGCAGTTCTAACGGAAAATTTGGCCTCAATCTCGGTATTTCGTTTCTTCTGCTCCAAAAAAATGGTTACATCATCTTTTTCATCATGGATTACATTCTCCTTCACGTAGATACCGGGTACTTGAGCTTGTGAGGATAACTGGGAAGCTACAATGCTTCTGCTCACGTAATTTAGGCGAACGACAGAAGTACTTTAACCAGCGAGTTTCTTTTATCCATAATTTTTGAGTTGGTAAAAGTAGGAGTCTTCAAAATTACTTCCAATAGAAGTTTAACTTTGGCTAACAGCTCTGTGTCTTCACCTGTGCATGACACAGTAGATCATTTATCAACGTGTTTTATTTATTGAAAACTTTCCTTCGCAAACAGTTTGCCACTAAATGTCAAAAAATATAAAAGGCAAGAGCAGTTAATTCTACCCAATGTGAGTTTAACCTTACCTTACCAGAAGCCTGTTTTTAAAACTTATGGGATGAAATGACAGGTCATTCTATGACTTCCATATTAAATTCAACTTGAAGGTGAAGTGCTATCATGCTTACGGAGACATTGTTTGCTTATTTACCTAAAGATTGGGTCTATCCGCAGTGGAACCTTGCAAACCCCATCTGTCTAGTGGTATATAATTCAGTTGAGTTGAAAAGCATGCTCCAAATTACTATTTCGGGTCCCATGCCGAATATACCAATTTTCAGACCACGCTTTGATGCATGTTAGACTTCCCAATTTCACTGTGATATATGACAACTTTTCATTTGCATTTAGTGTAAAGTGAAGTGAATTGGTAGACAAGGCAAAACTATGTTGGGGAAGCTTTACGGCTTTCTTGCCGAAATTGAAAATGACGTCCACTCCAACAAGGATCCCCTGAAAGCCAGCAATTTGGCAGCTGCTAGGTAAGTGGTGGAAAAAGACTGGACTTTGGATAGACTGACATTACGAAGCTCAGGAATTGCTGCTACCTTGGAAAGAATAGCCAAGCAGGAAACGCCGTTATAGGTAGCCTTTGCCAGCTGCACTTTATCTGCCTTTTCCATTAGTTCTTTTCAAGGATTAAAAGCAAATCAATTGCTATACCCCTCAATCCTTTACCTTAACCCATAATCTGTCGGTGGTTGAATTTTTATTTTCCTTTTAGGAAGTTACTTCCAGATCTTTGAGGACAAACAATAAGAGGACATAGTGGTCTAGACACACTACTTCTTTTAAATTTTTAAAACTATTTTTAGTCAGTGGAATGATCGGATTCGCTCTACATTTTCCAGAATTGGTCAAAAAAGAAGGAAAGTGGCTTCGAATGCAAGCAGAATTCGATTTCCTCCTTCCAAGGACTGAAAAAATGTCACTCTGAAGTTTTTGTTGCTTTTGGCGAGGTAATTTTGCTACATCAGCCCCCTCTTTAAACGAATTTGGAGACTCTTCCGTTGTATCTGCGGCGATGGCCACGGTTGCGATTGTGCTTGTGCGACTTCTAAATGGCTGTTTGGCAAAGGCCACTAAGATTCGGGCTGTAGGTCGAAATGAAGGCCACAAGCCCGCTAATGGCCGGGGTTAAACGAATAAAAAGCAGTCTGCTGGGAAGAAAAATTAGCATTCGTAAAATGGAGTTTGTAGCGATTGGGTGGAGGTCACGAACTCAATTTTGCTGCGACTCTATCATGTTGGATACTAAAATGCAATCATTTTGGTCACTCCGGACTGGTAAGATTAATAGAATTTGATTAAAAATAAAGGAAAAAGGGATTTGGTCACCACTGCAACAAATAGGAATTGCTAAAATATAGAGAGGAGGCATTGGAGTTTTCCCTCCCCTAGTCTTGTTGTGAATACCCTTATCAGAACTCGTAGGCTGCTGGGGGCGAACCATAGAGCAAGAAAAACTTATCGAATCGTCATAGTGAATTTGGTTCCCCTAATTCTAACAATTTGCATATTTTGATGGAGTTGACAAGGAACTCGACGTTTCTAAATCCCAAAAACGTCTTCTGTTTTTATTTCTTATTTTGGGTTTACATATGCCAAAGAATTTATTCTAGATTCTATTTAACAAAATAATTCAGGTTTAACCTCTAGTAAAATTAGAGTATTTGTAGTGCTCGAAACTTACCGTAAGACGAATGAAGGCACAACGCTAGGGCAGAATGTGCATTACCAAATCGGAGAAGAGCTGGGGGCTACTGGTACGGCTTGGAGACCAGACTGCCTAGTGGATGTGCGGTTGCGAAGGCTAGTGTTCAAGAATTCACGCCAAAGTGTTAAACAACGAAATAAATTGCTTCAGCAACTCCCATCTCCGCTTAAGCATCGTCATCAGCAGCCACCATGGTCAACTTCCCCCGTCAATCATCACAAGGTAGCCGGTACTGCAGGCAAATGCCCACGAACCGACCATACCAGTCATCGAAACATCATGAAACTAAGAAGACGGTTGACTGCAAAGCCACTGATCCCTCTTGGCAGTTCTGCTAAATCAGGAGTTTATAATGTTTAAGAAATGTATTGGGGGAAGAAGGAATGTGCAATCCATTACATAGGAATGTGCGCTAGTTCTAAGCATATTGGCCCAAAAGCAGAGTCAGTTAGTTAAGGATAGGGTTTAAAATAGTTTCCTTGGAATGAAGGTTTGTGTCTATTTTCCCTTGCACAGCTTCATACCTACCCGAGTTCTACTCAGCTGGCAGACAGGTAAAGGCAATGTCTGTTCACTCTGTTGGCATTTTCTTACAAGTACCACAGACAGCTTAGTAACAAATCTTTCAATTGATGTATTAAAACGTCTGATATCGCTTCAGTTGGTAATAGCCTTTATGCAGAACCTAGGACAGGAGACATAACAGATTCTCCCTTCTTTCGTCACGTTGAGATTCACCTATCAGTAATAGAAATCATGGCAGAAGTCCTTTACGACTGGGTTCGCCTTCTTCCACCACCAATATAGCACCTTGAGCCTTTCCTTAAGGCAAAAGAAGGCGCAATATTATGTTAGGGTATGTGTTACCGACGTAAAGAAGGGCTGAAAGGGGAAAGTAGAATAGCTAAGATGTTTGTGAGACAAAACTGAAGAGATAAAAGATAATCAAAGTATTACATGTGTAAAGGGATTTTCGTATTTCTTTCTTCAGTTTATTGTTTCCGGTCTAATGGCACTTCACGCATGTTCTATGAGAAGGCAACTTCCACACTTGGATTCATGAGGTCTCGCTGTTTTTGGAGCATTTTAGTCGACAGTTCGCCCTGTGAGTGATCGTTAATTCAATCATTCGAACACCGAAGGGGTTAAGTCTCACCCCTAAGAAAAACCCATCACTGTGAATTTGAGCAAAGAGACAAATTTCACTTGGTAAAAATCAAATTTAAAATGAGAAGGATATTATTTTTTAGCCTTAAAAGAAGAACAAGTCACAATCTAAAGGGTAGCTCTATAGAAAGTCGGATCAACCCAAATATTACCCTTATTAAATTTCACGGAATCATTTGAATGCATTCATTTTTACAATGTGAGCTGATACCTTTTTTTAAAACCATTGCTAACCAAATCTCTAGAATGAGAACAATGTCCATAGGGATTTACCAAAAAGCAACATAACCTCATTTAGTGAGTTAAGTCATTGCACAAATTAAATTGCCCCACCTGGCAAAACAAAGTGTAAATTTGTTGGACATTGGAGGCAAGCTATTGAATCATGCTCGGTGCGCCTATAACCGAAAATGTTAATCTAAGGCTTCAATTCTACAGCGAAGTTGAATCAGTTAGGTGGAATCGACTGCAATCTTATTCGGCAGTTATCCACAATAAAGTCTGAGAGCTTAAAAACTGCACAAGTGTTTCGTCAACACGGCGACCCCGGTAACGAAGAAAGGCAATATCATCAAGGATATTTCAACAGCAGTTATTCTTTACCTTCTGTTTGAGAAAATTTGGACACGCAGTTTTAAATGGTATTCGCAATATGCTAATTTGTACACACAGTGCAGAATTACAAACGAACTGGTGGGAACCGACTCATTTGTGCCTGCCTCAGCAAAATAGGTCAATGACTTCACCCAACTATTCCAGCTTCGTCACAGTGTTCAATTTGCTCAGCATGCAAAGCCTCCCCCACCCCCCACTAATAAGATGTAACCCGGTTAGGCATGGCTGGGCAGCACTGAAGTGAAAACAAAGTGGGAAGAAGGAGCAGACACAGACCTCTATTCTAACAAAATTATTATAAACGCCATCCTTTATTAACTGGCTGCTTTTGGATTAATGTTCGAGCCGCTAGCTATGGACCTGCGTGGTGGTCAGCATATTTCCTCCTCCTCCAACAAAGATTCCAAACAGGTCAAATATTCGATTTTAGTAAAACTGCGAGGAAAGATCAGTGGCGCTTTCCCTACAGCGTAGACTACACTGTGGTGGCTGACGCAGGGCTATGAATAAGGGGAGCGCCGCTGACGATGCTCAAAAGAAAGTTTGTAAAATCTACTTCTACCATTAGCTCCGGCTATCCCTTCTGCAGGTCGGTAATGCATTTTCTAGCCTAGTACTATGGCTTTATTTGATCCGAAGGACGACTGGTCCCGCCACAAAATATATCATCAGAAAAGTTGGAGGAGTCTTTGGTTGTGTACACGGTGATATATGAAAGCTTAAGAACTTAAATAGCAACTGCTTCTTTAGCTTAGACATTACGTTCCGCCTTATGATACACTTATTTGCAAATAAGTAGCAATTTGTGTTTTTCTCCAAACAAAATTACCACCTTTTATTTGAAAGCATGCCTGTGCCCACTACTTGTAAGCTATTTAAAAACAATTTACGCCTTATAAATCAAACCTTACGTTCCATCAGAGCCTTCAAGATCTTAATGACTCCTCGCCACGTGTGTGCCCTGTCCACCCTGTAGACAATGCCATACATGCTGGTCCAAGAAGAAGGAGTGCCACAAATCTCACTGAAAAGGTATTTAGTGAAAGCTATAATAAAGATTGTACCACCCAGCACAAGTTAGCACCCAAACTCCACACACACCTCCTTACATCATCATAACTTCTCTACCCCAAATTCCTTCCCAATTACCCTAGGCGAGGACCTAATGACTACATAAATTTGCAGCACGATAAGGAGTATTCTTATCCACGAGGCGACTTCTTAAGTAATTGATACTCTGTTGAAAACCGCAATTTAATTTGACTAACCGGAGGAATTTTGTCCCGCCTTAGCCTTAATTACAATGCAGAACTGGTGAGTGGACGTTAGGTTCTATCGCCCCTCAATACCTGAAAGAGGGCGGCATAGCAAACGCTTGGTATCAGTTTTGTTGCAGTGTTTGAACGCTATCTTATTTTCAAGCATCGTATTTGCTGCTGTGTGGGAGCCTTTTCCCGAAGTGTATTGAGAGCGGATTGGCAGGGATAGAACCGCAGCCTCCTTATGAAGATAGCACCAACGGAAGTTAATGTTTAATTACTCCCTTCTGCATACTTAAGTGCACCACTTTGTTGGATTTGGGTTATGGATATACTTTCTCATTCGTTTTGGCATTTGTTGTGAACTCTCGCCTTTATAAGTAGGAGAAAGATTACCAATTTTCTCAAAAACTCAAGAGCTCCAAGCTCCCGTTCCGATTAACAGGTTATAGTCCACACATTCCTGTTTACAACTTGCGATTGTGGAATGCTTAAATTAAATGCAATCAGGTCAATTTGCAATTTTGTAGTCTATTCTGCGACCGGATATTTTCAAGAAAAATATAACCTACCTGCTGCAACTTCCCCGAAAATGAAGGAAGGCATAATACTTAGCCAAAAATATGCATTGCCGATGGGGGAAAATGTTGGGTGGTTACTGCCACGGCCAGGAGGACATGCTGTCGAGCTGAAGTATAATGACAGAGTCTTAAGTGGCCGTTAAACCAAAATCAAGACTTAAACAAGCAATCAAGTTATTGCATAGCCCCATCTCTTTCTGAGCATTGTCCAAGGAGCTCAAGTTGGTCAACCTTCCATGTCCGATATCACAAAGGTGTCAGTAATGTGGGGAAGAAAACTCTTGCACAAGCTAACCGCTCTGGTCATCGACTCGAGCACAACTGAGGAGTTATCTTACTGCAATGTCACTGATCCCTGTTGACAAGTTCACTTAATCTGGAGCTTCGTCCTGTTCGAGAACTCTATGTGGGGGAGGAGAATTGCGGTCACCATCACGCATGCCCATCACTAATGGTGAGAACACTGGCCTAATAGCAGTTATATAACAGAGGACGGTATTAAAAATAATTCCGGGAGAGTAGGGTTTCACCTTTGTTCCTCCTTGCCACGATGTTCTCACCTCATAGCTGCCCAGCCATATATCTCCGAGCTCTACTTAGCTAGATGAGAAGTAGAGGGGGTATCCTGAGTTCACCTCATCGATGTCTCCATACGGATTCCACAGATGGCTCTGCTCGGAATGGAACACAGCTACGGCTAGCGTCGCTTCAGTTGTTAATAGCATTAATACAGAATGAGATAGTGAGTCATTTATAACCCTTCTCTTGGAGGTTTGTCGTGGATTCTTCCTTCCGCAACGGGTGCCTTACTTCCGTCGCATAAAGGTTTAACATTCAGGAATAGAAATCAAGGTCAGCATCTTTGCGATTCAATTAGCTCTCCTCTACCACCAATGCAGTATCACAAGATTTCTTTGAAGCCGAAAAAAATATAATGCTAGGGCTACTGGCATGCCTGAGAATCCTTTCCGTTTGAAGACGTATCGGGCGCTGAATGCCCGAGGTAAGGAAACGAAGATTTGAATGACCAAAGCATTGCAGTATAGCATAAACGGATTTCGTCAATGTCTTTGAAGCACTTGACTGGGTGTATTTTGAACTAGAGGCTCGTACTTTACATTTATTTGGTCCCCACTTCCAAATTTAGTGCTTTAAAATAAAGAGCTCATCCTAATGTAATTATGCCCCATCAGCTCAATTTATTCGTGTAGTTCTCATGAAGAAAAGTACGGCAACTACTGGAGCTGTTGAATTAGGGATTACAAAACCATCGAGCCCGTTTTGGTCATTCTGCAAGCGTGAAATTGTAGGGTAATGACTGCGGCAGCAACATAATTGCTTGGTTAAAAGGCCTTTAGGGGAAAAAAGCAAAAGGCAGTAACTATCACACTTTCGCCGATATAAACACTGCATCACTTTGAAGCGTGCCATTTGGACTGTGAATCAACAAAGAAAATGTCAGTTTCCTGCAGTAAATCATTCTTCAGTCGGTCTTGCAGGACAATGGAATGTTTTGGGGAAGTCATGCGATCCTGACAAGTGAAAGGGATGGGGAGATTTATGGTTGTGAAGGCGCAGTAGAAAGTGGGAGTCATAAAGCGTACTCTGTAAGACGTTCTGTGGGACCACATCCTGAACTTGGGCATTTTTATTTCCCATTGGCGCCCAATCACAAGTCATGTGACCTGAACTGTTGATTGTGGAGGCAGGAGATGAGCAAATGAGTAAACAGCGAGAAATCGGGCCATTACATCCGCCGCCGGTTAGATGCGTCAACTGGGAAATCAGATCGCGTCGTGTTTCCACGCTTCATCATTTGGATTGTCTTACGAGAATTTCTCCAGCAATTGAACCTTTTGTAGTCGGATTTATTCGACCTATAAGTAATTAACAGGAAAATTAAAACAATGAAAGAATCATCATTAGAATGACTCCATTAAATGGGCTTGAACTGGTCGACGTGTTGTTAGAGGTGGGTTAAATCTTTGAAGACGGGAATTTGCATCGTGCCATTCTCAACAGAAGAAATCACTTTAACGGTGGCAGGACGTAGGTCACTTTTTTTTAAGAATGTACCATCAGAAATTCTACCGTATTTAATGCTAGTTTCACTGAACTCGGCTTAGTGACAAAGTGGGAAGCACTTCTATAGTACACTAAAAAGTCATAAATTTTACGATCTAATTTAATGCATGTGATTGGTGATAGGGAGTTCAGAGCGCCCTCCAAGGCATTAATGGGCGCTCTCTAATGATCATTGGTTGCAGAATTCTAAGGATCAGTAAGCGAATGAGTAAAAAACTATTGAACTCATCGTTTCCAACACTGATAGTAAAGTTATGAAGTTGAGCGAATGGTTTATTAAGTTTGGAAAAGAGTTAACTTTTAGTTTAAGTTAATTGGCATTATCTTGGACGTGCTAACACTTTGGACACGACTCATGTTGACAAAGTTGGAACAGATGGCTTGTCAAGCATGTAGGTCGATCATGATCTTGGCCACGGGCTGCACATTTTTTTTGAAATTTGTGTGCACCGGATCCGAGCTGGTGGCTCGAAAACAAGGTTTAGTCGTTTCGTTTCACCCTTGAGTTTTTGAACATTTAAGCCTCATTTGCTTTCGTCAATTCTTTCATGTCCTCATCCGTTCACACATGACTGGAATGAGACTGAGGTCTTAATCAGGTTGGTCTTCCGGTTGAGAGCCATACCCAATTGACAACTCGCGTTTGCAACTGAAGAGGAGTTGGACAATCTGAGTGGATTAGGAAACCGTGCTTTGCTAGTTTGTCTGCTACACATTTAAAGGGATTGGGATGCTATCTAAAAGGTGCTTCCTATTGATAATGGCGCAGTGAACACAAGTTCTCGATCAAGACGACTGCCATACATCAAAAGGCTCAGAGACATACCCGTAATTACAACAAATGGAGGTAATATCGACGTGCAGCAGCATAACATTTATGATGACTGTTTGAGAAATGATAAAAACATCGTTTAATGTTTTATTAATGAGAAATTTAGTTTAAACCAATGATTCGACCTGAATGCATGCTACCGTCATCGCTTCATCACCTCGATTTAATGAGGTAATACAATTTATCGTCATAACAGGTTGTTAATAGTCGCAATGCATAAAAAACGTAAGATGGACGATTGAATGCAGAAGTGTTTGCTTGCGATTGTTTATGAATAACTAAACGATGATGGACCTTACTTCACCAGATGGTAGGAGTTTTCCCATTTCACAGTAAAGGTGTTATCATCTAATCAGAGGTGTCATCTGTACTTCCGAAAATGCGTGTTGTAAATTTTGTTGCAGTGATGGCAATCAACGCCATCTCATGCCAAATGACAGATGTTGGATATACTGAATGACAGTCATGCGCTGTAAATAGGTAAAAGCAGTAAGGAAAAAACCCAATTTTTACTTAAATATACTTCAAGCTGTTCAATTGGTTCATGTCTTGTAATATGCAGTGCTCCATAAACAACATTATAATGCGCCATGGTGCCGACAAGCACTTGATCAGCCTATTCGCCTGGCGAGTCCCTGAGTTTGACGCTTGAAACTCACTTTGATTCAGTCCCTTCGATATGCAGGAGTATGACGTAAATTGACTAATGCTAGAACACGAAGTACATCAGTGACGTCGCCAGTAAAATGGCTCCATGAAAATGAAGTTCAATCAGTCGTCCAAAGCCTATTAAGACGAACATAGTCCCAAAGTTTACGTTGCAACGCACGAATGGTAGACTCTTGCAAATACTGCCAATGATTTGATGTGCTTTCAATTAAACCTGTGAATGTTTTCGTGGTTTTTCCTTTTTGCATCATATTTCATGCAACAAATGCATGAGCAAATATCCTAACAAGCTTGTGATGCCGTTTTTGTAGATGATTAATTCAGGATTTTATCCGGGCGTGACTGATTACTCATTCCTCACCTTCTTTAGGATCACTTATTTCCAAGACAAAGAAGGTTGGCGGTTACTTGCTTCAGGTATTCCCACAAAACGGAAAATCTCTTTTGGTTGGCAATCTAGTAGAGAAATTAAAAGGAACTAGTTCCTATCGGAGTAGATAAGTTGAAATCAATGATTTCTCTCATTCCTTACACTTCGTGATTTCATTTGCAAGCATCACGCTTTTGGATTTTACCTGTTAATCCGATGCAGCTCAGCCATACATGTGGCTATCACATGTTAGTGCAACTTGAACGATGTCCATGACCAACGGTCCATTCAGCTTCTGACGTTCGCATTTCGCAAGTCGCGAAATCTTGCATGAAACAGGACTGAAGTAACTTAGTGAATGCCACATCGAAGTATAGCCAAACGTGATATTCAAAAATTACATATTTGCATGTATGGAGCATCAGCTATTGGCTCAATGGATTCCTAGTGTTTCATAGTTTCCACTTAGAGTAACTCCTATTGAGCTAGCCCATTTCGTCGTTATCCTAAATTCATTTCATATTCGTCTGGAGGAGAAACTACCGCTTCTACGGGCTTCTTTTGCAAGAGGAATAGGATATTTACAGTCGCCCGTGTTGTGCAATTGCATATCAGGTGATGTCATTAAGGCGTGTCGAATATTTAGAGGTTTCCTTTTGGTTCACTTCATTTTGCGTTCGACATTTCCTGCGCACCGCTAAAGTGGATGTTTTAATTCCTACTTTTATGCTTCATCGAAAAGTTGTTTGCTAAATTAGACCAGCGATCCTCGTACACTACTAGTCTGCAAATTTTAGAATAGTTTTACATTTTTTTGTAGTCTCAGCATCTACCCCACATAAATTTTAACGTACTTTGGTGTCCTCTTTTTAGGAGAAATTGAATATGGAACGCAAAGACATTATTTAACCCCAGTGACATGATTTGAAAAGTTCCATTATAGTTCTTTCGGCATTCTCCTCTGCCTCCTCTTTCCTCTGCCTCCTCTTTTACACACTACTGCAAGAACCCTACTTGCCAAAACGTGTTTTTGTTAGCTTCTGCAGTGATTATAAAGCCAAAGAAATGATGTGATTTTGGTTTGAAATGTACAGTGCAAACCGTGAACAGGGATTTCATAGAGTTTTCCTTGATGCGAAACCCCACAGCTGCTTAAGAGCTTCTAATACTGCTCTCCGATATGAACCTCTTTTAAGTAGTCCTTATCATTCGTTCACTTCTTGGAGCTGAGCAGATTGCTTCTTTAGCACCTTAAGTTTATTCATATTTAGCCCTTGAACGTTATTTTATTAGGTATGCAATGTTCTTGCCCGTCTAACTCAAATTTTGGGTAAAATTGTTTTCTACACTAAAGGACAAAAGGGATTTGCTTGCTCAAGCTTAGGCACTGATAAAGTAGATTTGGTGAAACACATGCTTTTGGTCACATCATTGCGATCTCGACTTGTGCGATAGACTAAATGTTCCACCCTACCATCTCATGACTCCAATGCTGCTATTGTGCCACTACAGGGGCATATTAGCAGCTTAGACCTCCACCTACCTTTAGATAGGTAGACTCGCATATTTAACTTCTTCACTTATGGTACGTAACACCAAATTTTGAGTTAATTTATTCTTTTCCTCTTTCCTTTCTTTTTTTGCTACACTTACTTAACTCACTGCTGCATCCATTAATGAAAGGCACTCATACCCTCATCACCACCTCTTCCCGATTTCGCTGAACTGTACACGCACTGCCGCCACTGCTGCAGAGCAAGGCTGGCTTATTTACCTGGTCGTCAGTTCCTCACTTCCTTTCATGTGATCACCTCATTAGGGCACGCTATTCTACTTTGACCAATTTCCTACACCGATGTGCGTTTAAACTAGTGAGGAAAGGCTGCTGCCCCGAATTGTGTTAGCGAGGGATTTGAAGTAAATTTTTGCGTAGATTTTGGTGAAAATGATTCATAAACAGAAATCTTGCTTAAGATGACATCCAGCCTGAGATTTACTGGCGTACAGGTAACCTTAAACGGCTACTTGCAATTTAAAGTAGACATTAACTTCTGACTCAACTTTTCCTTATTTTCACTAAAAGCAACGAAAACCCATAATCTAGGAAAAAGTCAGGCTAGACAGCATGTCTTTATTTGAAAAATAATAAGGACCAAAGATCAAACTAATAAGAAGCAAAGTGTTTAGAGAGTTAGAAAAGGAAAGTCAAGAATCTGGGAGCAATGAAAGGCATCCTGACAACCTCCTGAAGCAATCCTCGAGATCATCATTATGACTGATGTCTACAGGTCCCATCAAGAGAAGCAGCAAATTCTCTGTTTTAAGGATAGCTTGGAGATCGCGTGGTATCTACAACGAAAACAAACGAATTTAGAGCCACAAATGCGCAAAGATGCGATTAAATTGTAAGCAATGGAAAAAAGAAGATACCAATAACAGACACGTATCTGATGAGGCGCCACTTTAGATCACACGACCGCTCACCTGATTCATCCTCAGAATAAACCACCGCTTTTTCACCCAGAGATCGATGTAATTTACTCCATTTTTCCTTTGACGGGAATAGGCTCCTTTTGCAACAGACAGTTTCTGCAAAAGTGAGGCAGGTGGAAGGCCTCCAGAATCTACATCTGGGGGCTGAACCCGATAAAGATCTTCCACCAATGGAGCTATATTGGGCACACATACATCTATCTGAGCCAGACAAGAGGCTGTCGTTTCAATGGGGCTCGCCTCTTGAACACGACGCTCCAAAAGGAGACTTTTCAATTTATCTACTGCCTCGGGGTTCTCCTCACACGCAAACGCCTGTTCCCACAAACTCCTCTGGTTAAGGATCTAGGCCATGTATTTAAAATAAATAAAGAGCTTGCTACCTCACAATAAGATTAATCATAAACTAATCAAATTGTTAAAGTTAAAGATGGGTGCTAACGTGGAGGTCCACAGGTTCATGGTCCAGTCACAGTGTCGTCAGTTACGAAAGTGCAAAATACTTGTAGTGTATGCATATTAAAACCTAGATACATTACTTCTTTTAAGAATGTCAGCAAACGTCAAATCAGTATAAACATCCCCATTCGCTATGACAACAAAATTCAGATAATTGCACCTAAAGTAATGGCGGGCGCTTTCGAGAGTAAAAGTGACTATGCGAATTTCATACCCTATGGTGTTACTATCATCAGTGAATTTCAATAATGAGTTCCGCCTGGCGTTCATGCGTACCATTGGAAGAAAAGAATGGGCCTGTTTCTTCAGGAAGACCCACGAACCCATACTACTCACTGCACAACATCATATTACGATAGCTCGACCGTGAGGTATTTTCGCATTACTCTTGAAATCCGCATTCCTAAAAGGGTGCCCCAGGGGTAAGCATTTCAACACCAATGATGAAGGAAATTAAGCTGCTCCAGAATAGTTCGGTACTGCCAGCAGATCTCGCTATGCTAGAGGTCTTCAGATACTAGTTCGATGCTGTAAAGTGTAAAAGTGCAGTGGATAGACCACGTCAAAAATATGCAGTTTCCATTTCATTTTTCTTTGGATTCGTTCGAATAACCCAGTACTTAGCAAAAAATTTAATAGCAAAAAAACATGCTTCTGCAATAAGAGTGAGAATAGCACACATCCAACATCATTTAATAGCGGACATAATCCTCTAGTTTAATAAATTAGAGGCAATCTGCATAAATTTTGCAAATACTAGCAAATCTCATCAAGAGAACCACCCCATTTGATCCTTTAAAAGAATGCCATCCCAAATGCACAAGACAGACTGGCGGTTTAAACCATTCTTGAACCTAAATGTACTTCATTAGTAGCTGTGAACTGACTGTGCACAACAGTTGGCAAAATAAGATATTTCTTTTCCTAATCCGCCGCACTCTCATGCTTTCATACCCACTTGTATTGGCACATTGCACAAAGGTGAAGATCATTAACGCTGCGTGTGAAAAGCTAAAGGCGTGTTACAGTGGCAATACCCCCTGGGTGTCAGGAGGTTTTGTTAAGTAAAAAAAAACTCGAAAGAACCTGCGAGAGTTTGAATGCAAAAATTTCGATAAGAATGAGAAGAAGCGCACCTGATCAACACAGATTCCGTTTGCAAGAGCATTCGCTGTAAAATAGTCCCTGTGACACACTATCAATTTCTCAATTACATTCATCCACAGAGAAAGTAGTGCGGCTTTTAAGCCAACCTCCTTTTGAATGACAATTGAAGCAGTAAGAAATAGCGACAGAAAACGGTCCCTGCAATAGTGTATACAGCTTAAGCTAATTCATGCCCAACCTAATAAAAGCAAAAAAACCTACATCTACTCTGTATAAAGTGCACATAAGATAGGGTACTGGCATGTAAACCTTACCTATTGAAAAGATCCCTGCGATAGCCATTAGCAGCAGGCCAGAGTAAAAGTGAATAGCCATCAGAAGGCAGTGAAATGTCATCTCCAGGAGTGGGTAACCAATTGAGAGTAAGAATTGACGCTGTTTCTATGGCCAGGCAAGTTGCTACTGTATCAGCTTTTGCATTCAGCAGGACTTTTCCAACAGAAATGAAGGCACTCTCGTCTAATGGCTTCGAAACATCGTCAAATGTTAGGAAGGGGAGCGTCAAATTATAGTTCACAAAACCCTGACACATTTTAGTTAGTCGTTGAGACGTCGTATCTTTATGAGTGAGGTCGGTAAAGCTGGTTGTAGGTAGACTTAGTGTACTTCCACTGAAATTTGATGGGTCGCAGTAGATTGAGGTGAGATTACCAAGAGACTTGTTTAAGCTGACATTCCTATAATGGGAAGGCTTTCCACTCATGGGAAGATAGCGAATTCGCTTCCGATCCAGTTTAAGCCCAGTGGGAGGCGTTGAAGCGTACTGGGATAAGCCAAGACCTCTTCTCCCCGAATTTAATCCGCTGAAGGCCTAGGACAAGGAGGAACGAAACAAGTTGTTAAAATTCAAAAAAACCTGGGCCAAAAATAGCATCAAAATTGAACACAATCAATAACAGAACTCCACTAAGACTGCAAAAACTGTGCTTAGATTAAAAGAGTTGTTTCATAGAAAAGACGTGTTTAAAGGCTATATTTAGAGCAGTGAAGGGTTATCATGCGATATGAGGACCTCAATAAAGGAATCCTCTGGATCACTGACCCCATATTCTTTATGTCCTGCTCCATCTACTGGCGGAGTGCAGATTTCCGATTCATCCATACTACCAGATTGGGGTACAACAACAGGTGAAAAAAGAATAGCCCCGATATCTTCACAAACAGGAAGCTGGTTTGTTATGTAGAAGTTTATTAAATCGACAACGCTGTTGCGCTCAACCGGTCCAAGACTGTAGTTTTTTGTTACTGGATTGAACGGAATATCAATACTGAAACACCGACCGTTCCACTTCATGTAAAGGTGAAACAACGACCGATCATGTTCGTCACTTGTCATCAAAAAAGAACCACTATTCAAAAGACGACTAAAGGCTATCTTTGGGTTTAACGGTCCATGAAACCACGGCTGTTCCACAATTTCACTTTCTTCTTGGTCATCAAGTGGGGCCACTATCTCATCAGGCAAACTGGATACAAACACCTGCCAAAGAAAAACAAAAACAAATGACCTGTTAAAAGAAACGGTTAATCAAATTTGACAATCACCAGCTAAACCAGTTGCTTTTACGAACTGATAGATCGCCGCTTGATCTGTGGTACAAAAAGCCGAACAAAATGCCTTACACGCTGCATGACTTTTCTATTATTAAACTGAGAAGCACGTCAATTTCTGCAAAATGCTGCTCCGAAACCCTTCTAAGCACAGTTTGGTCACATACCACACCCTCACTCATTTAATTTCCCAGTATGAGCACATGACCTAAAATACAAAACGGATGCAGGTAAACAAATTATAATGATAGTACCACACAAAAGGCTCTAACGAGCGGTATTTTAGTAAAAATACCGGAAATAATTATCGGCGGTTATGTTTTTCTGCTTAACAAAGGAAAACTTTACATGACCATGGGGAAATATTTTAAAACTTATTTTTAATACCTGCCGACTACTGTACTTTCTAATAATAATACTCATCTTAGGGCTTTTTTGCACCCATGCACGCTATTACACACTTTTAGATGTAATTCTCGGGCCCTTCAGAAGACATTATTATATTAGATGCACAATGCCTGCACCACATAAATGAGATTTGAACGCCATTAGTTCTAATGGAGCAGTAAACTTTAACTTCTCTTTAGGCCTTGATCAACTAAGCTTGTCTACCATCCTTCACAAGGAAAATTGTTTTTTACCGATCACTTCGTTCCGTTTGCCCTTTACGCCAGTGGCATAGGCGGTGGACATTTTCCTAATCAAGACCGATTTGAATTCTGCTAAGTGTCTTAAAAATGCTGAATTTTGCATTTGGTTTTGCTCGCAGCGTCAGAGCAAGCTGCAGATCCTGCGCCTTCTCCTTTACAACCTGTTCTCGGCCGCAGCCGAAAGCCTGAATGGCTCTGAATACCGAATAGAAATAATGGTATTCTACTTTATTCTAGCTTGTCGTTGATCTGGAAGAACCAAAGAATAGATAAAGGCAACTGTTTGCACATGAAGAGCTTATAATAATTAACGGGAAGAGGTTTACACGGCATAGCTTGAAACAGATTTGAGAGAAGGATAGTCTTCAAAGTTAGACGAGGTGTTTGTCTGCAGTGTGACAAAACCCTTCTGTGAGCTTTAGTTTGTAGTGAATGGGAACCAAAATCTGGCTACGGCCTTGAGCTACACCAACTTAAACTGTTGACCAAGTTCGGAGTCTTTATGCCAAAGGCCTTCACATTACACTCCAGAGGTAAGCCCTCCCTTGTCATATTCTGCTTTCTTTCGAATAGCTCATATGCATTTTAACAAGCTTCGGGAAAAGTTGGACGTTCAATTTGTCTTTACTTTGGCTCTCTCTTAAAGTTTAGGATTACTTCACTGTCTAGCAGGGTATGACCGACAGAAGGGAATGGGATACTATCAGAAGAGGACGTTGTAACATGTCAACATAGCAAAGAAAGCCTGTGTAATGAACTTAGCTATGCCTTGAACCAGCATAGGATATTATTTTTGACGCCGATTTTTACATAAGATTAATGATATCCTGGATTTTGCGATGAGTGCCCTTACTGGTCTAGATGCTAAAGTAATGACAGCTATTTTTTACCAAGGGAAGAAGTCTACGATATTTGGAATGCTCTGTTCAAGGCTACAGCTATATCCGTGAACAAGCTAGATGACATCTGCGCACAGCTCACCCATTTCACCAACAGTGAGAGGGGAGATCCTAGAGAGTTACTGGTTTGGTGAGCAGGGTGCTGTGCTGGTCAAAATGAATATCGTGAAATGGACGATAGACACCGGCGAAGCCAGGCTGATGTGGTAACCACCCAGATGCATCCCACCTCCTGCCCCAAGCCGAGGTCATAAAGCCATTAGAGTTACCGGTTGATCTGGTGCTAAAGAATGGCAAAAGCCTCCGGCTGTGCGTTGAACTAAACATGGCAACACAAAGCAATGTCTTCCCACTACCCCGCATCAACGGTTAGTTTGACTCTATATGCATTAAAGTACTCCGCATGCAAGATCTATAAATAGGATTCAGGCATGTAGGAATGACAGAACCATACAGACATTTGTGGATTTCGGACATTTATTTGCGGGTTCAACAAGGCAGTGGACACTTTCCAACGCCTTATGCAAATTGCGCTGACTAAAGCCTTTCCGAGGCGTCATATAACACTTAGATCAAATACTTGTTTTCGGAAGAGACAGGTGAGAGCCTAAAGCCAATCTAATACTGGTGCTGGACCACCTTAGAGACACATATTTAACCCTGAACTCAAAGAAATACCATGTTTTAGCATTTGTTGAACCTTTTAAGACATATTGCCGCATCAGATGGGTTGGTGGTTAATGAAGTCAGCAAAAGCAAGTGAGGTCTTTGTTGACACCAATCAGCGCGAAAGGGCATCGTAGTTTCCAAGAATTGGCAGATTACTAGAGGCGTTTTAAAGGTTTCCGTGAGATAGTCAGCCCAGTGGGTAACTTTCCGAAGAGCAGATAAGAAGCAATTCCAAGTGAGAGAAGGAGCATTTCAAAGCGTTCAAGCGAATGATGCGAATGCTCTGCTCGTCCCAACCCTAGCATTGATAAATTTCGAATCAAGCAACCCACAATTCGTATGGAGTAGTGGCGCCAGTGGTGCAACCTTGGGCGGTGAATTCGCACAAAAGAACAATGACAATTTGAAATACGCCATCACCTATACGATCATCAGACTTAATAAACCAATGAGACAAGGTGAACGACTTATTACTTCTACAATGGGTAAGCGAGAGCTCACAGTGGCCTGAATTAAAGTAGTGAAGCTGATAGACCTTTTGGCACAATACGATATCACAGTACTGTAAAGGGTCTATGAAGTACTGCGAGTGCCCTGTCTCTACGGCCAGACCTCTCATAAACAAGTGGTGCTTGAATGTACACCGTATGCCGGTGTAACGGGTTCGGTGTTTCCTACTAGGCTATCCTATTGGTAATCAAGGTCTAAAGAGGTCTAGATTCGTTTCCATCTCGGAGATCAATGGCGCTCGTGCTTGCAACTTTAGGAAAGGCAAAAGGAGGACTAAATGGAACGTCGCACCCCCAAATTAACACTAATTCAAATGGCAAAGTCCCATCCATGTCGACTAAACTGCCATATCTTTGCAGATAAATTGGCAAATGCATGATACGAAAAACCCGATTCAGAAATAAACCAAAAGCATACACATTTGTGCAATTACCACACTCTTCGCCCACTACCTATACCTTTTAACTGATATTCCCTGCAAAATACCAAAATGGCGAATCACATATTGAGGTTACGACGCTGTATAACAAATGCGGCAACCATCTCTTCCTTCAAAGGACAAAAAAAATGCATACAACAATACACAAATTAACAACACATCAAACAACGACGAAGAGCAATAATTCATGAAACTGAGACGGCCAACAAAAACACCAGAGCGAAAGTCCAAATCCACGGTAGAAGACAACACAAAACAAACAAGTGCAAAATTATGACCCAAAAACTATATTTCCACGAAACGACCGAGTCAAAATTAAGGACCCAAAGTTAAATTGAAATCCTTTTCAAGAATATTCCGTTGCAATCAAGTTGGTGAGGGTATTCGTGTACACTCTACTTTCGCCTTTTCGAGGCCGCACTGTAACTAGAAGATGGAAAAGAGAACAATGGTAGGAAAACGCAATTTGCAATGAACTTGAAGCAATTGCCATCACGTTTTCTTCAACATCAGACACGTGTATGATCTAATTTGTGTTCAACATCACAAGCATGCAGCATGTCCTCTAAGACAACTAATGGCATCAAAACTTGTCTCAGACTGGTTCACTTCAAGGCACATTTGCCATACATCCTTACATATTTCAACCTGCTGAATTACTTATTTCACTTCCCTATTTGCAAGGTCATCAATAAAGCCTGCCCAAAATGGTGCCAGTCCGTACCACCGTAGAGCAATCTAACACCTTCTCCACGATCGTCGACCTTCCGCAAGGCGTCAAGAGCAAGCATGTTAAATAGTACATTCTCACCCTATTGCAGCTCCAATAGCGCCAATCAGGACGCCAGCGACTCCAGCTGCGAGAGTAGGAAGCCAATCCGAACGGACCTCTTCTCGTTGGGACCGTGGATTGCTGCCAAAATCAAATGACTTCGGGTAGCCATCAGATTGGCACGGCGGTACCGGCTCCTTCGTGAAAATAAGATCATTAGGAAGGATCGAGTCCACAACGTTCCAGTACAATCAATTCCATAGCGATGAATCAACAGATGAATGTTACAGTAGTAGTTATCGTCCAAGGTTATAATGCCCCTTAAAACGGATCATCAACACAACAAGTTCTCAATTTTGAAGCATCAACAACCAAGATCACAGTGAAGCGAAAGAATGCAAATAGTAATGCTACTTAGTTACATGCTAGACTCACGCTATTCTTTACTGAGAGCATTTGTTCTATCTGTAGGCATCGTCGAAGACCCTCCTCATCAAAGGTTGCCCGGCAAACAGGACATTTCGGCTCAGCTTTTTTTATGTACCTCGAGATACATGAATAGCAAAATGCGTGCTGGCAAGGAGGCATCACAGGGTGTCTGATTTCGCCAAGGCATATAGGACACTCCAAAATAGATTCAGCCATATCGATACACTCCAACTTCTTAAAAAGCAAAATGGAAGAATTTAACAATACCACAAGAATTAATGTCCAAAAATTACTCATGGATCAAAAGACAGACAATTTTAACACTGCTACAAATGTCAAACGCCCACTGAACGCGTCACAGGTTGTAATCCTTAATTTAAGTAGTGTAAAACCTGAACATGAGAGAAAACCTTAAAAGAAATGCTATAGGGCATCTACATAACAGTATCTTAGGTGAAAACACACATACAGAGGAAAAACTACCGACGAAATCCAACAAAACCAAGTTGCGCACACAACCAGATGTTCCAAGTTCACCAAATCAAACAAAAATCAAAGGGTGGGCTTCAATTGAACAAAAGGAGTACCTAAAATATTATCAAAAACCACATTTCAAATCAGATTGTATCAACGGAATCGCGTTATGAGTGAAAAACAAACAAATAATTTTAGAAAGAAACGGATCATGGATTGCAAAAAAAGAACCCAAATTTTGTTGAATAATTGTGACTTTGCTGTCTTAAAAATTATTAAAAACACAAGTTGGCAGGTATCATTCCGAAGCGAAAAGACCTAAGTGGTACATGAGGACTGCTAACAAACAAAATGTTTTAATTATTCCTGACATATTGGCGCTAAGTGAGACCGATCGCAAAAAAGACATGTAGCGTCCCCAGACCTCCATTAAGATAAAAGGAAGTATACTACTACGACAAAACCCATGTATTTTGGAAATAGAGTGCTTGCGGGCTGTT